>PVKE010022166.1:0-25786 GCA_004027555.1 Craseonycteris thonglongyai
CCCCTACACAACTGCCCCATCCGCATACAACTGCCCCCTACACAACTGCCCCCTACACAACTGCCCCATCCGCATACAACTACCCCCTACACAACTGCCCCCTACACAACTGCCCCCTATACAACCGGCCCCTACACAACCGCTCCCACCGCTGCCCGTTTTCAGTGGCTGCTGGAGCCCGATGTTTCCCGAGGGGAGGGAAGCGCTCACGGCGGGAGGGTCTTGAGTCCACAGCTCTGCCCCTACTCGAGCACCTTAGCAGCCCAGGGGTTGCAGCTTTCCCCGCGGGCAGAGCCCCGGGGGTCGTCTCAGAGGGCAGAGCAGTGACAAGGCAGGGGCTGGAGCTGGGGGCTGCCTCTGTCTCTAGACGCTGCTGTGAGCCAGATAGTGGGGAGCATGTCAGTGCTCCGAGGCGGCCACGCCGGGCCTTCGCCCACCAGCCAGCCGAGAGGAGCGTGGGGAGCGGAGCTTCTCGCGTGAGCCAGAAAACCTAGTGTGCGCGCAGCAGGAAGGCAGCCCACGCGAAGGCCATCGTCTCCCTACTCGGGGCTTTCCGTCCGCGGTGCAGTGCCGTTCCGTCTACAGAACAGCTCGTGGCCCCGTACCACCCATGGGTATCGCTCTTCATGGCCCGATTTGTTGGGACAATCTGCAAATACATATTTTAGAAGTAGAGAAATACACCAGAGAAGGGTGCCATCCGCTTGTCTGAACTATCAGAGTTTGTGTAAAATACAGTCGCGTCACTGGGGAAAGCGACGGAGAGGCCCGTCGGGGAGGGAGAGGCGGGCCGCGCAGGACGCGGTAAGGCCCGATGCCTGGCAAGGGCAGGGCTGGGCCTCAGGACGCCGATCCAGCAGGGGTGCTCCTGGCCACCCCCCTACCCTCCTCGAACAGCAGCCTCCTGCAGACCCAGCCTGCTGGGGCTCACACAGGCCACGGGGGAGGCTGGCCACCCCGTGGCTTCCTGGTGATAGGGACGCTGTGGGCCAAGCTCAGCTAGCACGCCGTGAGGTCACCCACGCACCCGGCCCTGAGAACAGTCAGCTCGCGGCCCGGTTGGCACTATGGAGGGACCTTGGGTGGGCAAGTCAGTGCCCGTGAGGGGCCATCTTAGGGACATGCAGCAGGGGCGCTGATGGCACGTCCTTCCTAGGTCTCAAGGGTAGCTTTTCTCTCCCAAACCCTGTGAGGAAAGATGTCGGGACAAGTCGGGTGTTTACCAGACTTAGAAGAGGAGCTGGAGGCTGAGTGACAGCCCAGCAGATGTGGCCACGCCCAACATCCCCACAGCCCTGAGGGTGCGGGGAAGACAGACAGTGACGGCGTGCCCACAGCAGCCCCAAGAGTCTACGTGTCACGTCACCCTCATTTCATTCTATGCGCAGCTCGCTTCACCACCAGGAAACCCAGTGAGGTGGTTTATGAAGACACACACAGAATTAATGCAGATGGCTCTTTAATTTACAAGCCAGCTAATCAATAATCAGGTTAATCTACTTAGCCCTGTGGAGTCGCACTGTGCCTCTGTTTACACTGCTACTTAATCTTGTTCGGCATCATCAGTTTTTCGGTGACAGCGTTGGTCACCACGTAGAAAGCTGACAGATTCGTTTCTGCTAACGTGGTATTCTCCGGGTGTACAAATGGCGTATTAATAGTCCACGGCCAATGGCATTTCCCATCAGGAGGAAAGATGTATTTCGATTTCAAAATGTCTCATCAGCCTTTCTTTTACTCTTACCTATTTAATTTTCTTGCTTGCTTTTATGTATTTCAAACATAGGAGAAAACTAGTTTTTTATAGTCGGAGACACTCCATTATTCACGCCACTATGTGTCAAGTGCTGTAACAGACACTCGGGACACGAACATAAGTAGCGGCCTGTGTCCTCAATGAAGACTACGAGGTCTGACAAGTAAGTTTGTGAACTTGCCACCATGCACTTACGTTGGCTGCACTGTGCTAATAACTCAGTAAGACACTTGGTGTATCAGTGTGTCACAGCTGTGTTCATGTCGACATGTGACAGTATCTTGCTGAGTAGTGTTCATTATTGTTGCGTGTTTTCGTGTGCCGTTGCAAGAATGTCGAAGCTTGAGTTAGAGCAGTGAACAAACATTACATTTCTTGTTATACTTGGCAAGAGTGGAAATGAAATCAGGGACATGTTAGTCCAAGTTGATGGGGCTAACGCCATGAAGAAAATGGCATAAATGGATTCTACATTTTTCTGACGGGAGAGAAAACGTCACTGATGAAGAGAGGTCAGGGTGGCCAGTCATTAACAGAACTGACTAAAACATTGCAGAAGTCGTCAAATTGTGTGTCAAAATCATCGGCTAACTGGGAGAAGCATAGCAGACCAAGTAAACCTAGATGAGAAACAGGAAAATCTTCACTGAAAATCTTGGCATGAGAAAGGTGTGTGCAAAAATGGTCCCAAAGAAGCTCACAGATAAACAAAAGTAAAGAAGAGTTGAAGTTTGCCAAGACCTTTTGGAGAGGCAAGACGATGTTTTGGGCTGTGTCATCGCTGGTGATGAAACATGGTGTACCAATACAACCCTGACACAGTGCATCAAAGAACACAACGGAAGTCAGCCAATTCTCCATGACCAAAAAAGTTCCGTCCGTCCAAAGCAAGAGTCCAAACAATGTTGCTCACCTTCTGTGATATCAGAGGGATTGGATTGTTCATTATGAATTTGTACCACCTGGATAAACAGTCAACCAAGCTGACTATTTGGGAGTGCTGAAAAGGCTGTGTGGAAAGGTTAGATGAAAATGACCTGAACTTTTTGCCAACAACTCATGGCTTTTGCATCACGACAATGCACCAGCTCACACGGCACTGTCTGGGAGGGAGTTTTTAGCCCGTAAACAAATTACCGTACTATATTGGAACACCATCCCTACTCACCTGATCTGGCCCCCAATGACTTCTTTCTTTACCCGAAGATAAAGGAAATAGTGAAAGGAAGGCGTTTTGATGACATTCAGGACAGGAAGGGTAATACAATTCCGGCTCTGATGGCCATTCCAGAAAAGGAGTTCCAACATACCATATTTTCCGGCATATAAGACGACCGGGCGTATAAGACGACCCCCTAATTTTACAGTTAAAACATAGGTTTAGGCCTATATTCGCTGTATAAGACGACCCCCCACTTCCGAGGCTGTCGTCTTATACAGCGACTATAGGCCTAAACCTATGTTTTAACTGTAAAATTAGGGGGTCGTCTTATACGCCCGGTCGTCTTCTACGCCGGAAAATACGGGTAGCTGTGAAAGGTGGACTCGGCACTGGCGTGAGTGCATAGCTTCCCAGGGGCAGTTCTTCGAGGTGACCGTAGTGATACTCAGCAATGAGGGATGTAGCGCTTGTTCTAGGATGAGTGTGTGAACTTAATTGCCAGACCTCAGATGTATTGGCTGACGAATGGAGCACACAGATCTGTGCATGTATCAGTTCTGCTTGGTCTTGTGCTATGAAATGTAAGGAACGCAGAAATCCCTACAGCCCTAAAAGCAAGGCTCACGCTTTCACTGAAGTACAAATCTTAATTTTAAAGTTCACGTTCCTCACAGTACCGCTTTCTTCACCCAGAAGGCCCGACCCAATGCCCTCGGTGTAATTGGGGAAGCACGTGGTGTGTGTCACTAGCATTTACTGCCTGCATAATCTCCTTCCACGCAGATACTGAACTGTGTGTCAGGTTCTGTGATTAAGCTGCAGCAAAGTGTGATTCTGGGGGCAAATAGCTGAAAACGTAATCAAATATAATTATTCTATAAAAAGCGAGATTAGAAAAGTTTCTCACATCCCTTGACCATCAACCTGCAGAAAGTTGTAGAATCTTCAGAGGAATCAGTCAGAACAGCAAATGGACGCCCACACTCTGCTACTTCACAACAGAGATAGTGGCCGTGCCGTCGGAGAGCCGGATGGTACAGACGTCCACGCTTGTCACGTTGGTGATACCCAGTGGGTCCCTTCTGTTAATAGCTGCACTTCACAGGTGAGAAAATTAAAGCACCAAAATGTGCCACAACACTTCCCGGGCCCCAGTCATAACAGTAAGAGGCGCGGGCCTGAAATTCAGCCCCAGGGCAGCCTGAGCCGTAATGCCATGCGGTGCACCAGGGACTCCCAGGGCACCGTGGACAAAGGCCATCCCGGGGGCGAGTCCGAGAGCTGGGCAGTCACTCGGAAAAGCACGGCAGATACTTTTCTTTGCTGCCAGAACACTCGAATACAAAGAAGGGTGTGTGCCGTCCAGACAGGATTCCGATGTGTGTCATCATACATGCATTTTACGCAGACACGCGTGGCTACGGAGCCATGAAGACAGGCTCACATTGGAGAGCCAGGGACCCCTCACCTGGGTCCAAAAACAGCCTCAGAGTTTCAGCACGCCATGCCGGCCACCTCAAACGTCCTCAGGGGCGGCTGGGGCCTGCCCCTCGGTGTCACGTGTAACGCCCAGCACGGCCCTTAGCTTCTAAACTGAAAATGAATTGAGCTTCCTTAGTTTCACAGGCATTGTAAGCAGAGTTTTCCAAAAGTGCGGGGTCTGAAATGTGACTTGAGAGAAAGAAGTTTTTAAGTGTATGTATAGGCGTTTAGTGAGAAATCGGTTCATGAACCGGGCACCCATGAGACGGGGCACGCCGCACCATCGCTGACTGTTGCGTGGTCTTTTCACACAGGGAGAATCTAAGAGCTGGGAGGAATCTGAACATTCAACTATCCATCTAGGAAGATCAAACTGATTTACCCTGACTTCTCACGAAGGCGCTACTGAAATATGATTTATCAGGCTGTCAGTTTTGTTATTTCGGGAAGGCGTTTCAAAACGTCCTACAAGGATCTGAGTTAATTTTGTACTAATGAGACCCCATCAGGACACACCTCTGGTGCTTTCGCTCCCACGCCCAGGGCTCTGGCTCGCAGTCAGCGTGGGCCGGATCCTGGGCGCGTTCCTGAGAGCGCACGGCCTGGTCGTTTCTCAGAAGCATCCGTTCCCAGCCCGCCCTCCATCTCGGTGGGATACCGGCCGTGACTTTGATTCCAAAAGAGTCGTAAAAACGGAAACGCCTTTCTCCTTTTCCCCTTCCCTCTTTATTTCTTTTTTCTTTGCTGGAAAACTGCTTAAGTCATTTTTTTTATTTTTCTAACTACTTTTCCCAAGAAGTCTCATTTACTACCAAGAAGATTTCATTAAGTTTTGGAACCGGAGGAAATGTCAACACGAGAAAGATTTTAGTGATCACATGGTTGTAGTGAAAATTGACACACACACCAAGTCTCTTGTTTGGGAGACTAAAACTAACTGAAAATGTACCGTTTTTAACCCTCTTCGTGCACCGGGCCGATGTAGAAGCTTTTGCATCTCGGGCGAGAACTGCGGCGGGCCCATACAGCGGCTCATACGTAGTTAAAAGCGCGATAACGCATTATATTTTTTCCTGTATGATGTGTGACTGAAATAATTACATTTCTTTTTCAGACGATGTAAAAGAATAGTATTATTATTAACTTATTCAATGTATATAAACCTGAAAAACCGCCTAAGGAGATCTACAACCATAAGTTCATAACGTTTTGTCCTAAGGTGACACATTTCACTGAACTGCCCTTCGCTCCCCTCGCTGGCACCGCCGGCAGACGGCGGCGCTCACAGGGTCGCGTTGCAGACGCGCTTCTGACACTGGGTCTGGGCGCGCGAAACGCACCCACCCACGGCGCCTCTGTCCCTAGGGCCGGAAGCGGGCGAGCCGCTAGACCACCGTCCACGCGCGGGAGCAGCAGGTGCCTGCTCCCGGGACGCATGGTGTGTTCCTTCCTCCCTCCTGAGACCTTTCAGACAAACGGAAGGCCGTGCTCACGTCCGTCATGCTGCCTGCAACTACCGCGGCTTTTTCCAGAATCTTCGCCACTCCAAGTCCCGATCACGCGGCAGCATTCTTTGAGAGAAGCCTTCACGCCATGAAGCTTGGCCGGGTTCCACCGGCGTCAATTAGTGAAAACTCCAGGTCACCCAGTGCCTTTCGACGTACGTTATTTTATGCTTTTTGCGTTACTACGTCAAGAAACCCGTCACTTAAGCAGAGGAAGTCGGAATGGCGTTCTCGCCGGCTCCCTTCCCGTCTGCGCGCTTGTGACCACAGTGGCGTGGGGAGCACTGTGTTCCGCCCAGGAGGGCGGCGTGCACCTTGTGCGATCGCCCGGTTCCCGGGTCGTTCACTGAGCGGCTCCTGACGAGGAAGAAGGAAGCTCCCTGCTGACCCGTCTGAGTCCCCAGCTTTCAGGTGAGCGGGCTCGGAGTTACCCGCTTTCCCTGAGCCGCCTTTGTGGGCCATTTCGCTCTCCCTTCAGCTCCTCCCTTCCACCAGGTTTAATAATAATAATAACAAACACTTCGGGTGGTATGTCCACAGTCATTCCGGGCAAAGAGCCAGCTGTGCAGCGACCTGAGGTGCTTTAGTGACGCCTGCTTGGAGTTTGCGAGTCCGTGGGGGAGAAGCCCCCACCCCACCCGCAGGGCCGGGAAGCGTGGCCTCACCGACCCAGGGATCGGCCGGCTCCTCGCTGCACAAAACCGCCCGGTGACTGTTTCCCTGGAAACCCCTGACACATATCTAGGGGTTCGCGAGGAATCCCACTCTTTGCTTTCTCTGCCTGCGGAGGCTGCCCCCACTTCTTGGATCCCGGCCCCCCTCCATCTCAAAGCCGAGCCTCTGGAACCTCTCAGCTGCCTCTGAACCTCCTCCTGCCTCTTCTAAGGACCCACCCGGGCCACGTGGCTCCCCCAGGGCAGCGCCCATCTCAAAACCCTCAACCTAGCCCTGCCTGCGGTCTCTTCCACATGCGGCGACGTGCACAGCTGCTGGGGACCAGGGTGTGGGCGTCTTTGGGGGGTCATGGGTGGAGTCCTTGTCCCCTTAGAGGGAAATGACCACACACTGATGTGGTGGGACAGAGCCAGACATGGCGGCACCTCCGACGAAGCCCCTCATTGGGAAGGGGCCCCACGCCGGGACCCGCAGCCCCACGCAGGGACGCAGCGGGACGCAGTGGGTTCACTTTGAGTCGGGCTTGCCTGCTGCCGGCATCACAAAGCCCCTACTGCCCTGTCCCCCAGCCTTGGGGCCCTCAGCCTGCAGCCCACAGCACTCCAGGGCGTATAGATGGGCCCCGGTCCCAGCTCGCAGCCCTCCCAGACACCTCGTCGCTGCCCAGTGCCCGCCCTGCCACCGACCGCGGGGTCTTTGTCCCCAGCAGGAGGGGCAAGGGGAGCACACAGGGGGCCGGCTTCCTCGCACCCGCCGCACCTCGAGCGTCTCGAGCACAGGAGAAGCGCCTCTTGCCTCCTTGGAACTCACTGCTTATCTGTCCTGATGATAAAGAGCATCGCTGAAGGGCAAGCACGTCCTGGCTTAATTTTTCATGAGGGCAAACATAAAAAATTCAAGCTAATACAACCCAAAGTGAGCGCTGAGGACGCCAGCGAGCCCAACACCTGCCTCTCAAAGTAAACCCTCTGCGTCCCGCGTCCACCCCGCCCTCCCACCTGACTGGGGCTGACTGTTCCCACCGGCCCAGCCATGCCCTGCGTGGCGCTGCGGGTCCCGGCGTTGGGGACCCGGCGTGGGGCTGCGGGTCCCAGTGTTGGCTCATCAGCAGGTGGCACCTAACGCTTTTAATTTGCATTCTTCGTGTTTGTTTTCATGGAAATCTGAAACACTTTGGACTAGGGGTCGAATTAGAGAAGTTCAGACAAAAGGGCCGCATTTTCTCGGGGAACCCAAACGCCGTCTGAAACACCTGTCTCCTGGCAGGAGACGCCTGCCGGGTGTCACCGCTACGAATCCTGCACGGTGCTTGGCCCTGCGCCCTGCGGTCCCCGGGCTGCTTGGATCCCAAGACCCCACAGATCCAGCCAAACCAAAGCCACTTCTGCCATGACCTCCCAGGGCTGGGCAGCAGGGTCACGCCCGGCAGACAGAGGCCCAGCAGCGCGGTCAGGAGAGCCGCAGTCAGGGGACAGCAGTGCACATCGGGGGTGGGGTGGGGTGCGATGGGCCCGGCAGAGGGAAGGACGGGGACAGCAGAAGTGGGCTGGGGGAGAGCCGGGTGCACCGGAGTTGGCAGGACTTGGTGACTGATGGCTGGTGGAGGTTGGGATCATGCCGCAAGGACGTTTCTGACAGCAGTAGCTCGGGGACCCGCAGGCCAGCCACCAGTTCAGAGAAAGCAGGGGCGTTGATGAGTTCCGCTTTGGGCACGATGGACATGAGTTGGCCCTGAGAACCTAAGAACCACTGGATATGTGTGGAGGGTGGGGACAGGGGCGAGCTCTGGGCAGGAGGGATGCATCTGAGTCGCCAGCACTTGGCCGGGGTCAAAGCTGCTGAAGACTGTGCACCTGAATTACTACCTCTGAGACTGAGTGCCTGAGAGTCCTGGGTGGGATGAGAGTGTGGTTTGGAAAATCCGCAGTGAATTTGCATCCCTAGAGAGGTGACAGGAACATGGTCGGAATTTGAGAATGACCCCAGAAGTGGGACAATTGATGCACGATTATCAGTTGGACCCGGATGCATGGGGGACTGAATTTGAACACGGTCTATAACCCCAGTGCTCCTCCAGTTTTCCTCATTACCACCTGCTGGCAGGAGCTGGGATGCTGGTGTTAATGGGCAGCTGACGATGAAGAAAATGGTGCCACGTGTCCCAGGAACGTGGGCCACACGAGGGCTGGGCCCGTTTCTTGGTAACTAGAGCTTTGCTTTTTTCTTGGCACTATAGTTCCATTCAGAGAACAACCATCTCATTCTATGTCACTCATCCAAGTTCGTGAGGGAGGAAATGATCCGCTCATGTGCTGAAAATTATCCCCCACACAACTACGGGGCCCGCGGCTCCCCCACGCCCTGGGCAGGAGAGTCTCTCCTCGGAGACAGAGGTGAACATCATTTATTTATGTGACGATGTCTGAGAAGGCGTGTGGCTGAGATGAAAGACCCACACTCACTTCAAAGGGGGAGCTCCCAAGGCCGAGGATGAAAAGCCCCGTCAACAACCCCAGAAAACACAGCTGTGCCCCCCAAGAGAAGCTTCCCCGGGCCTCCAGGCAAGGGCACAACCACACAAAACTCGAGAGAGTGAGTTAGAGCTTCACAGAGCAAAGCTTCACTTGTGAACACGTGTAAAACATGCACGACATAGCAACAGGGTCTGAGGAATGGCAGGAAGGCCCGCGTGTGTGAACACAGCCCACAGGGCACGTGGAGACACGCTCCACGCTGGAGAAGCAAGGTGGGTATTGGGAACAGTAGCTTTGGAATTTGTCCTCAACATCTCCTCCTCCTGCTAGGTTGCTCTTTACAGTCTCATCTCCGGCGTGTCCTCCAGACCCGGCCAGGTCACTGGAGTGTCACCTGGGCAGTCACACAGGGGCCTGTGCTCGACCTGTGCCTTGCGATTCCATCTTGAACTTCTCAGTGGGTTGTAGACATTTTCACTTGGCCGTGAGCCCCAGACATTCTGAGCTTGCATCCCCCCAGCCCAGTTGTCACGCATACATGCCTAGGATGCTGCACGGTATGTGCTGAGTGTGTCCCCTCAGAATTCACAGTCCTGAGACTGCTGTGCGTGTGCACTGGAGTTGAATAAATACGTCACTTGAGGGTGGAGGGTGGGAACCAGGTTCTCGCTGTTGGATTGGAAAGTGCAAGAAAGCAAAAGCGGGAGGCCACACTGGCCCACGCGGTAACAGACTCGACTTAGAGACGTCATATGTGCTCACGTTTCTAAATAAAGATGGTTCCGTATAACAAGATTAGAGGCATGCACACACGGGATTAGTGCACACACAGACACTCCCTGTTCTGCCAAGTGAGAAGGCCTGGAGCAGTAACTCCCAGCGGCAATGAGCTTACACGCGCCCACCTTCATTTCCAACACCACTGTCCATGCGAAAGACTGACTGGGGGAACAAGAATGGGCAAATCCCTCATGCGGAGAATCCCAAGTGATCTCTGCAGACGCTCCACACTTGTGTAAGTGGAGCCAAGTGCGGGTCGGGTGCAGTTACTTCCTTCCGAAGGCCACAGATTATAAAGCGGGAGCAGGAAGCCGAACAGACACGACCGCAGCCGTGGCCAAGGTCAACGTCACCGGTGATGAGTCCGTCATGCCGACAGGACAGAACCTGGATAAGATACGATGGAAACCGCACCTCTGCCTCCGTGGTCTTCCTCCCCAAGCCCCAGGACCCCGGTGCAGGCACAAGGAAAACATCAGATGAGTCCCGACTGAGAGACCTTCTACCAAAGCCTGACCAGCCTCCTCACACCCTCAAGGTCACCAAAGCAAGGAAAGCCAGGGGCCTGAGGACGCACGTGGCGTGTGCTGTGGACGGAAGCGTGTCCCACCCGGAGGCTGACGGAAGCCCCGGCCCCGGTACGACCGTGTCTGGCGATGAGGCCATTCTGGAAGTAATGAAGCTTCAAGGAGGTCATAGGTGGGGCCTGACTCAATAGCCTGGTGTCCTTATAAGGAAAAGGGACGCCAGGGAGCTCGCTGTCTGTCTGACGCGTAAGGACACGGCCTGACGGCTGCCGTCTGCGAGCCGGCAGGGAAACCTTCACCGGAACCAGCCTGCTGGGCCAGGGCCCTCCAGCCTCCAGGACTGGGACCCACACTGTCAGTCCCCCCAGCGTCCCGTGTCTGGTGCCTGGTCATGGCCTCCGGGCTGACAGCAGAGACGACACCTAAACGTCATGTGTGTGCTGGGTGGGACCCTGGGACAGAAAACAGGCCCTTGAGTAAGAACTAGGAAGTCCTCAGGACGGAGTTCCACAACAACGACCTCTGAGTGGGGATTCTTAACTGTGACAAGTGCCCCCTGCTCTAATATCGGGCATGAATAATATCTGGGAGGGTGTGGGGACTCTGCGGGGTCTTCATCATTTTCCTGCAAATTTAAAGCTGTCCTCAGACTCACAGGTTTATTAAAACATAGATCTGTTGCTGAGCTATCAATAAAGAAATATAAAAAACCCTGATTCTGCCAGGGGGTTAACGCAGAGCTAAAATAAAACGTGGACAACTCTATTTAAAGCTGCGAGCCCTTCCACCATGTGTTAAGCCTGGATCCTCACTCCTTAAATGCGTCAGCACCCGTCCGGGACAAAGGCTCTCATCCCTCACGGCTACACGATCTCCAGTTGTCACCTTCATGATGTCACCTTCATGTTGTCACCTTCATGATGTCACCTTCATGTTGTCACCTTTATGTTGTCACCTTTATGATGTCACCCCCAGCTTTCCAAGGGAGTCCGTCTTCATGCCTTGAGGGACCTCTTCAAATATCAGAATCTCAGGCTAGAATTTTCTAGAGCACCCAATCTGTGTCCGTGTACCGTTCATTTATACGTCCTGGCCCTACGCCCTGCCGACCTTCAGTTAGGGTGTGCGTTTTACCTGACATGATGCAGACGCTCAGGTCACAGACACGGCATCAGCGAGGGCCCCGGAGCACGTGACACGTGACCTGCCATCACAGGCTGAGACATGTGCAGGAGCCGCAGCTGCACAGAGCACTCCCGGGATGTGGACAATGCAGAGGTGAGCCTGACGAGGGGGACCCCACGGCCTAGTGGCCGGGCGCTGGCCTCTGACCCACGAGCCCTGGGGCACCCCTGCTGTCAGCTTCAGGAAGCCCCTCCTGCCCTGTCCCCCCAGCCTCGGGGCCATTGCACCTTGCCCCTCGGGCACAGTGACCGGTCCAGAATGCACACGTGCAAACAGGGCCGGTCCTGTCCAAACAGGTCCCGTGCTGGCGGCCAGCATCTGCTTCCTGGACCATAGACTGATCTGGAAACTCGGCCAGCAGAGCGGGGGGCAGGGTCGGGAGAGAGGCCAGCCAGTGAGCTCGGGACGCAGCCGCCGGAAGGGAGCCCGTCTCAGCATCCCCACGGGGGCACGGCTGTGCGCCCGGCCAGCCGGGTGGGCTTCTGCTGACGCCCCCAGCTCACCTCAAGCTGCTAAATAATCACGTCGTTAGAGGAACCCGGTTACGGTCCCCACGATGCAGGAGACACGGAAGACTGCTGGGTAGATTCTAGCCTCCTCCGCCTGCTAATCAAGGCTTCTGGGAGCTAATTAAAGCTTCTCCTCCCGTGTCTGATGATCCCACAGAAATGGACACACTGGCCGTTTTTCCGAAAACGCCCCACTCCTTTCCGTCCGTTGGCCACCGCTCCCCTCCCCACTGTTATCTGGAACAAGGATCGATGCAGAACTAGAAACGGGGTGACAGCCCCCACCTCAGACCCACAGAGCATGTTATTATTCACTTAACTCACCAATTAAGCCACCTTCGTCACGTATAAACGAGTTAAAAGTGCACGCATCTGAATGAGAATCATTACCGCTGGGAATGAGAAGGTGACCGCACGCGACGAAAGCCGCAGAGACACAGTGCCGGTCTCACCTTCGGCTCGGGGCCAAGGCGGGTGGAAGACCCACGCCACAGCCCTCCCGCCTGTGTCAGGGGCGCTGAGCAGGAGACACGGGGACCCAGCTCCTCTCCATCAGCCCTACCCCGTCCAGCAGCTGATGCGACCCCAGGCCCAGCCCGGCGCCCACGGGTGCCCACCCTGCACCCCGTCTTCTCCCAGGAGTCCTGGCTGTCAGCTCATGCCCACCCGCCCTCCTCCCCACCTCCCCACGGCACGGACCAGGCTGCCCTCGCCTTGTCTCTGTCCGATGAGGGGGCTGCCACCCCTGAACACAGCCCGTTTTGCACTCGGGAAACGAGAAAAGAATCCCGCCCGGTCCATCAAGTCTGTGAGGAGGGACCCACTCTGGGGGCCGCCTGGATTCTCTGCCTTAAGCAGAGCAGCAGTCCACGAGAGGGGACAAGCAGCGGGCAGCGAGCTGGGCCACGCTCATGAGCGACTCAGCACCACGGGAGGCTTCCAGTGGCAGCCCGACCCCGGCCCGAGTTGCAGGGTCCTGGGGCACCGTGATGGCTGGGAGCTGGGGGCACACGGAGCCCGTGCCCTCGGGAGCCGGCAGGGACTGCTGGGCGGGAAGGAGCCGGCGCACCTCTGTCCACGCATCGCGGCGCCATCAGAAGGAGAGTCGGGTTTGCAGCCCTGCAGGGTGTGCAGTGAGGGAGCCACGTGGCCGGTTCACCTGCCCGCCTGTCAGGGGCTGATGGAGGAGGTCACAGCTGGGCCTGGGCGGGGGAAGGAGCGTGGGGCTCCCGACCCTCAAGTTACCCCACCCTGCGTTCTTCTCCCTCATCCGCTCACGCTGCTGTGGGGAGCAGGACAGTGAGAAAGAACGCTCTGAAAACAGAGATCCACGGACGCTGGAGAAAACACGGAGGCCGTTTTTGTTCATTAAAATGAATATTTATTTTAAACATACACGCGTGTGCATGTTGGGCATGTGTACAATTTTCCTTTGTATCTAAAGCCATTAGTGGGGGCCAGGAGCCACGGGTAATGTGGAAAACAGACAAAATAATGGAGGATTTTTCATTTTCCTCTTGTCCTTGTGGATATAAAATTCTCCTCTTGGTCAAGAGAAACATAATTAGACGAGGTCTCGGGAGACCTGAATGCTAAGCCCGGTTCTGTCTCTAACCAGCCGTTGGGAGGGAAGCAAGTCACCTCGTCGTTCCGCAGTTTTGTTAAGTGAGCAGAGAGCTACTTGTCATATGTGCGCCAAACTAGACTCGTTACCGTTTAACTTAGAATGAAAATGTGTTTATGGTAAAAGTGTTTTATTACTGTCTCAGAGTAACTCCTTTAATCCTTACAAATATTAAGAAGAAGGTTGTTACCACTGCGTGCACCCTGGCATGTTCCTGGTGACAGTCCACACGCGGTCACAGCACAGAGGATTTCTAACGTGCGCCCTGACCACGGAGTGGGAGCCTCCGTGCAGATTGGGGGTGCCCTGTGCCCGTGGCCTCGGAACCGGGACCGCGTCTCTGATGGGCCGCGTGCGGGTCTGTTTGGGAAAGGCCCTGCCTCGCTGTTGGCTTCTAGAAACAGTCTTCCGCTGGCAGTAATTGTCAACTTCAACTTGACCGGACTTAGATTCGGAACGTGATTCTGGGTAACAATGGGTCCAAGCTGCAGAGAAGTTACACCGTCACAAATGTGCATCTCCCCCGCCACCACCACGCCCCCAAACACACGCACACACTCACACACACTCAAAGGGGCCGGAAACGCAGCCCACCCTGTCCCACTTTCCGAAGAGAAGCCACCGTCTCGTTCCCCCACGATCAGAGACTTCTCGTTTATTCACGAACACCGGGGCAGGGGTCTCTCTCCCAGACCACTGCTTGTTCCCCAGACCCTTCCGGCTTCGGGAGCAGGGAGCTGAGATGAAAGCAGAGGAGGGGAGCAGCTGACCTGGCTGGGATATTTATATCGGCAGAGGTAACCTCCAGACGCTTGGAAACCCTAGGATGCGCCCCCACCTCCGCCCTGCTGCAGAAAGAGCAGCGGGGCTGGCTGCAGGGCGGGGCCCCGTGGTCGCGGCCGCGGCTGATCGATGCCACCAGGCGCCTTCTGCTGCTGCCTCCGCTCCGGGCTGCGCTCCCCTCCCTCCTGGACGAAGCCCCGCATTGAAAATTCTGTTTCGTGTCTCCTTCCAGGGAGCCGAGCGAAACCCGCATGACCGCACCGGCGGCCCCCGCGGTCTTTGCAATTTTACAAGATACAAGGAAGCGCGTGGAACAGCCTCGTGACTGCGATCTCCCCTTGTGACAGACACGGGAAACAACCGCCCAGCTCTCACTCAAGCCCTCTTTACACTGAAGAAAATACATTGACAGGAAAACATCTACTGTGCTCCCTCACCTGCTTGTGAGTCTGAGAGGCGCTTATCTAATGTGCCCCCGGAATATCAGCCCACCAGCGACGATTTTCAGAGCAGAGTCATGCAAGCCCCCCCATCTGTTCCCAGGAACCGGCTCAGCTCATCTGGGGGGTCCGTGACAGAAGCAGGGGGCCACCCCAGGGGGCTGATTAGGTTTGTCCCAGGTTCCAGGTTGTTCTGACTAGGAACGGGGAGGGACCACAGCTGTGCTGGGTGAGCCGAACTGTCCCTTGTTTGGAACCACAGTCCTGTTGCCTGGACCCAAAGGCTCAGGAAGAACCGCCTCCTGCCCCACCTGCGACTCTTCCTCCCACGCGTGTCCCTCTGTCTCGCATTCGTCCTGCCAGCATCCGCGGCGCATCTCCTACCCGCCAGGCACTGAGTGAGGCACCTGGACATGTTATACAACCGCGGCCAACACGTGGGCCTCACCCCACAGACTCACAGGGGACACAGCCGGCCAGCGGGGGGAGGACTGGAAGGCGGGGCCTCGGCCGCGTCTCAGAGCCCAGGGACCCCCTCTGGGCCGTGCCTGCCGCGTGCCGGGCTGCAGGGGAGCAGAACGGGGAGCCGGGGCCGGCCACACGGCTCCACCCCGCCCTCCTTGCCTTCTGCATCCGTGCAGAACCGACCAGGAGACCGGCCACCAAGGGTGCGGAGCTGGGAAAGCGCACGCCCTTCCCTGTGCGGGTGCCGAGCCCACAGAGAAGCCCACGGACTCTGCACCCCTTCCCCGCTTCGCATACGTCCTTTTCCGTCATCGAACTTGAGATCCAATGAGTCAACGGGCTGTTGGTACCCCCACATTTTAAAGCAGGAGTGTCCCCGCTTCTGGGTTCCCTGGGCCACATTGGAAGAAGAATTGCCTTGGGCCACACGCAAAACATACTCACGGCAGCTGATGAGCTAAAAAAAAGAAGTCGCAAAAAAATCTCATAATGTCTTAAGAGTGCATATTGGGTTGCATTCAAAGCCGTCCGGGGTCACACGCGGCCCAGGGGCAAGCTTGTTTTAAAGGCAGATGTTCAACTTGGGATCTTGCAGCGCCTGGCACAGGCCTGCTTCCTTCCCAGCCCCTGAGCTCCGGCCTGTGCCCATCGGCGGGGCCCTTCAGAGCCCGTCAGAGGCCCGCGACGTGTGGGCAAAAGGCAGCCGGGGCACAGCCGGGAAAGGAGGTGGCAGAGAGAAGGGAAGGCATCCGGTGGGCTCTGTCAGGGTGCCCCCTTCCTGCCTGCAGCCCACACTGTGGATGATGTGAGAGCAATAGCCATGGTGCATTTTCCACCAAGTACATTCAGAAGAGAACCTAACGGGGAACCTCAAACTAAAGACTCCACAGGCGTCAAGCGGCAGTTCCGCAGCAGCTACCCACAGAATCACACGTTGGCCCGTAGGCAAATATTCGAACTAAAAACCCTGCAGCGGGGCGCCCTCCTGTTCCCCACCCCATCTTATCTTAAAAGGAGGAATGTTACAATTAGCAATTCAGAAACTCCGTTAACATCCTAGTAACCGTGCATAAAAATTAATTCAAGCAAAACCTAATTTAGAATAATAATAACATGCTTTCCTGATGTTTCCTGCATTAATCACGGCTGAGACAGTTACTATAGCAGCACTGTTGGAATTTATTGAAAATAACAGAATTCACTGTAGCACAAGATCTCTTCTGAGGATGTGAGTATTTGTTTAAGCAAGAGAGGAAGAAATGGGGCAGAGCCCTCCGTCCCTTTGAGCTAATTTAAGGTTCAATAGCACGTGAAGCGTCCAGGCTATTGTCGTGCTTACCGCGTGGCCCGTTATATCAGATTTCACCGAAATGCTGGCGACCGGAGATCTGTTTAGGTTGCGATAAGGCTAAATGTTTATATAGAGAATATATTTACTGTGTGAATATTTATTATTTACCGCAATTTGTACAGTGTATTATTTCAGAAATGCTTTACATTCAGTCAGTTGTCTGCGATTCTTGTTCCAGTGCAGAAAAAGATTTTTCTTTACCCGTGAACGTGAAAATGTCCCCTAGACGGGGAGAAATTATAGCGAAGGAAAACAAAAAAGGAATAACCATTTTAAAATGGAAAGACAAGCGGGACATCGTACTTATTTAAAATTTATTAATAGAATGTAATTTTTTTACTTTTATATCGTCAGTGAACACACAATACCGCGGCCTGCACGAAAAGTATACGGTCGGTCACCGGTGACTGACATGGTGCTTAACAAGATAGCAGACGGAGACGAAGGTCATGAAGCGCTGTTTGCTCTGAGCGGAGGCTCTGTGACCCCTGGTTTCCTATGATCAGATTAGCTTTAAATTTGTTCTCTCGCTCTCACCTTTTTGCTCAAATCAAGAGAGAAAAATTAAAAAACACATAGGATGATGGAGTGGAGCTGAGAGGGAGGGAAGGACTGAACATTGTGGATGAACCACTCGCTTCCAGGGGTCACTTCTGTCCCTTGAGGGCTCCCGGAAAGCAGAGGCCAAACCTAAGAGCACAGTGCGGGGTCAGTGCCGCCGAAGGTCAGCGTCAGACGCCCGGAAGAGCCGGGGAACATAATCAGCAGGTGAGCACACAGGCGCCTCCACAGACGCCCGGCTCCGGATCTGCGGTGCAGTGGGTGCTCCCGAAGTGTCCACTGTCACACGAGGTGCCCTGTGCCACTTCTCCGTGGGCACGAGCCCGTCAGGGTTGGGAAGGGCTTGCTGCTCCAGGAATCACGCCTTTCTTCCAAGGCGAGCCCTCCAAGCAGGACACGGCGCCTCCGCGGCCGCCGCACTGACCGGCTCGGCCGTTACGCTCACACTTACCCGCAGCGCTTCCAAGCTGCGTTTCCCACCAGCGACGGCCGCTTGCACACACGCAGTTCACGAGCCGGGTACGGTGGACTGCAGGACTCAGGCGGGACAGAGACCCACTTTTGCTGCCTCTCTCCTGCGAGGTAACGGGAAACATTAAAGATGCATGGGGCCCTGAGGGGCTGAGTTCATTTCAAGTGGCATCAACAGGACAGATGAGCTGTCCGCATGTCTGACGAGCAGCATGTAATGAAACATTGATCACTTTCTCACAGCCCCGGCGGGAGGGGTCAAGAGTGTGTCTCCAGAGACCTATGGACACACCCAATAGCTTGGTGATTGCCTGAGGGAAGGGGAGGGGGGAGAGGGCACCAGCATTATGGACACACTCAATGGTTTGGTGTTTACCTGGAGAGGAGGGAGGAGGGGGGAGGGAGGAGGGAGAGTTGTGTGGGGAGGGGGGAGTGGGCACCAGATATATGGTGTTGGAGGGGGACCTGATTCTGGGAGCTGGGCACATAATGGGATGCATGGGTGATGTGATGTGGAGTTGTACATTGGAAAACTGTCTGATTGTTACCAACCAATGTCACCCCATTAAATTTAACAATAAAATATAATAATATTAAAATAAAAAAAATAAAAAAAAGAGTGTGTCTCTCTCCGGGCACCGGTCTTTGGTGGCAGCAATAAGGATTGTGTGTCACCCAGTTTAAGTCACCTCCCCCATCCAAATGCGAGTTAGTCCAAAGTGAGAGGAAAAAAGGTACAGCTTCAAATTCATCATCTTTAATGAGCCCTGAATCGATGGCGTGCACCTTCCGTGGGTATTGGCGAGTAAGAGCCTAGTTGTACTGACTGTCTCTTAGTAGCGCTTCTTGTTTCTGAACATCAGAGATATGTGGGACCGGCTGCTCTTAACAGAAAATGACGTGGAGGGTCTAGCCCCGGGGTGGCGAACCTTTTGGCGATTGAGTGCCCAAGTTTATGAAATAAGAGTATACTCGCTCGACTCGCGTGCCAACCCATCGAGTGAGACAGAGGTATCGATTATTTTTATGTCTATAAGAGCATAAACGATAATTTTTTAAATGGTATTTACAGCTTCGCATGCCGAAATAATTGCTCCCAGTGCCACAGGTTCACCACCCCCGGTGTAGCCCAACATCCGTGTTCTCCTGAGAACCTCCCACCGCTGCCTCCCACCCTCGTTGCTACCGCCCCCTCCCAGACGTGAGCCAACGCTCCTGCAGCCAGGATCATCCTCAGAGGGGACCACGCCTGGAGACCTGCCCCCGCGGGCTCCCACAGTTTCAAGTCCGCGGCTCCACATGGCAGCCCGAGCTCCGTCCCTCCCTCCCACGCGCACCTGCCGCTCCCGGGATCCCTTGTGCCAGGCACGCCCCACCCTCCACGCCCCCTCATTCTCAGTCACCCCTCAGACCCGGCGTGACTCTCAGCGCCTCAGGGTGGCAGGCCTTCTCCAAAGCCCTTGGCGTCCCCTGTGCTAAGCTCCTCGGGTCCCTGACGCCGTCTACTCATGTGTCACACACCCCACCAATATTGAGTCTCCCCCTTGCCGGGACCGCCCGTTCAAAGCCATGTGGTCTGTGGGCCTCACTGCCCACGTAACGAACACACTCACTTCACACCAAGCTCCGTCTGGCCCAGCGCTGTTGAAACACCCGTGGAAGAGTCCAAACGAGCACAGACACTTCATTAGCCTTCTGCTAACGGTCTACCGGGGGCCCAAATACACGCTTGAAATGACTTAAAAGCCACCACGAGCAACTTCTCTCCAAAGAGCTGTACACACAACAGGTTATCGCTGGAGAGAAAGCAAGCACATAATAAAAAAGAGGAATAAAGGACGTCTCCTCGCCTACAGATATTTAGAGAAACACTGACTTACAAGCAAGACACACGCGAGGCCGGTGGAAGCGACGGCTGAGCCCGGGTCTGCTTTCAGCTGCCACATCAAGGTCCCTGCAGGTCCTCGTGCGAAACTGTTCTGAGCGTTTCCATTCCACTGGCCAGAACCTTCCGGGCCTTCGGCCTAAAAAACACCGCCGCTCCTGCTTCACGCGGAATGCCGAGTTTCTCTCGTGGTTTGCAAACCGCTCACTGCTGACCTGGGTGCTTCCTGCTCCGGCGGCGAGAGCAGGCGTGAATTCAGCGTCTCTCGTTTGCTTGGGAGGCTGGCCACGTCGTCTCCGACTCGCAGCCAACGCTGGGGGGCCCCGGGGCTGGGCGGCCCCCAACCGAAATCATCCCAGAAGGGCCAGGCTGGGTGGGGGCGGGGGGACAGGTCACTTGTTTTTAGTGTCTGTTGGGTGAAAAGTGCACGTTGTCCCAGAAAAACTAAGCTTCGGCGTGTGGTTGGGCCACCTCTAGGACACAGCCGTGGTCAGCGTTCGTCTCAGATGCTCCCGCGTCCGGACTGCTGGTTCCACTTTTGTCCTTCTCGCTGGCCTCATCCTCAGCCTGGAACTACGCATGTTCCCAACGGCGTCTGCACACGGACTCTCGGGCTGAAGAGCACAGGCCGGGGGCAGCCCCGCGGCTCCCTGCACAGCGAAGGTATTCGGTCCCACGCTCGGTAGCGATGTCGTTTGAATTCTAAGCAAACAGACGCAAGCCAGTTGTTTTAAAAAGAGCTCATATCGGGGAGGCCGGGATGGCTCAGTGGGCTAAGCGCTCACTTTGCAGCCCTGGGGACCAGGGATCGAATCCCGGCCCCGGCTTGTGTGGACCCATATGCTGAGCTGGGGGGTGCCCCCAGTTCAGTTCTCACCGGGGTGAGACCCCAGCCTAGTTCCTGCCCTGTGCAGCCCCATGCCCACCTGTGGAATGAAACTATGTGGAAAAACCCATGATGTGCAACTATGGAGACTGTTCTGGGCCCTCCCCCTTCTCTCTGTCTCTCTCTCTCTCTGTCAAAAACAATAAAAATAAATCTTAAAAAAAAAAAAAATAGCTCATATTAAAAAACTAAGGTGGTACCCCCAGTGTCATGAGGAGGCCGTGACATGGGTGACTACTTCACGGTAAACACAGAACAAGCCCTTCGGAAACAAACGGGCCCGCCAAGCCACAGACTCTCGGTTACGCAAACCTGTGACAACAGACATTTCGCTCCTCGACAACTGCGCACACTAAATAATTCAGCCAAACAACAGAAACCATATTGGCACACAACTGTTCACCGCAGCGTTGTCTTTAAAAGTCAGCCGCTGAAATTGTGAGAAGGATGGATACCTTCAGAAGTTATATCCGACACCATGAGAGAATGTCCTCCCCCCATGACCATGGCGATTAGAAAAGCCAGGCAACCCGCAGAAATGCAAGACGGCGTGCCTGCAGCGGCCCCGCTCTGCAAAGCGGGCTGCCCGGTGTGCGATGTGCAAGATCCGGGGCAAAAGGCCCAAGAACGATGCTCCTTCCGTTTGGGGGCGACCAGGCAACCTGGGGGCTCAGTGAACAACATTGAGCAGGCAGCGGTGTTAGCGCACGTCGCTAATGAGACGAAGCAGCCCGAGCACAGCGCGCACACCCATTTCGCTCCAGACTGCACACACGTGCACACTCCTAACTCCCAGACACGAGCCTCGTTAACGTGCTTTCCTCTTCCCCTCCCGTGTGCGTTCCTCTCTGTGTTCAATTATCTCTGAATCAAGCCCATGATTATAAAAACATTATAAAAAGTAAACTGCCGTGATAAATTTTTGATAGCTATTTGTCTTTTAAAATATACACACGCATACAGGTACATCCCAGGATTGGAAATGAAAATATTCGTGTTAATGTCGTGTTGTTGTTTTTTTATTGGGAACAGGAGATTTAATATTGCATTTTAACTCGTATTTTTAATTAAAAGCGAAAATGGATGATGTGCATTCTTTTTCCTCTTAGAAAAAAACAAGCCTCCCTTGGAGTTCAGACGTCACATACATGATGTGTGTGTGTGTGTGTGTGCATGCACATGTGCGCACGCACACACACGCAAAGTGCTGATCATTTTATTTGAATTACTGTAGTTAGGAAGCTTCTCTCGTGAACTGCTATCACACCATAGCGAACACATTTAGAGCATAAACGGCATAAATAAGCAAAATAAAAAAATATTATTGCACTGTTTACCAACAGACCTATAATTACAAAATAAATTAACCATGAAATGAAACACTCTGGGTTTTCTGCAATATTGTTTTGAGAGATTAGATGGATGTTGTTGGTTTGGTGTTTTTTTTTAATTAATTCTGGTAAAGCTTGAAAGTAAAATATTGCCAAGAGTTATGATTTTTTTTTCACATATCAGCACAGGCCAGCACTGTGGGGAGACGTGCGTTCTCGTCTGTAGAGCCGGGGCTGTAGACGGTGGTCCCCCTGAGCGAGGTGTGGGCGGGGGGCCTACAGGGGCGCATCTCTGGGAGCACAGGTCCCAGCCAGCCGTCTGCAGGTTACAGTGGAGGTTTGAAGAGGGACCCCTTCTTCCTTCCCCTGTGGAGCCAGAAGCCTCTCCTGGGTCCCACGGGCACAAGAGGAAGGCAGACTGGCCTGCCCCCTTCCACACGGAACCGCAGTGTCGCTGTCGGGGGGCGACTGGCAGGCTTCTGGGCTCCGCTCGCACCTCCCGTCCGATGTGAGTGGGGGTCACCCGGGTGTATCGGGGGGTGCAGATTCATCGCACGGTGAACATGAAGCGCACGTGTGTTGCCATCCACATGTCTCACGTCAACTAGAAGGTTCCCTGAGGACAGCACAGGTAAGTGCTGGTGGGCGTGAGCACTAGGAGCAGACTTCACAGTGTGGAAGGGAAGGAAGATGCGGCGGAGAGGACGCCCCCTCCGCTCCGCTACCAAGCGACCACCACGGGCCGCGATCCCTGGTTCTCGCCAGGCTCCGTGCAAACAGCTAATTATCTCAGCACCAAATACAGGAGCAGACACGGGAAGCAACATCGGTGCCCCCAACGTGCATATCATGAAATAAGTTGTGGGTACGCCTATGACGGGATCCGATACTTCCGTTAGAAACAGTGTGACTAAGAAGAGTTACCTGAGTGGGGAAATTCCGACACCGGACGCTAAGCAAGAAGAGCAGTTTGCAAATAAACACATCCATGCGCGGAGCTGGAGAAACACCAGGACGTCAACACCGCTTCTCCCCGAGTCACACAGGCTTAGAGCTCGTCTGTCTCCGTTGTTTCCTTCTGAGGCTGTCCTGTGTTTCCTTCCTCATTTCTTTAACATCGCATCCGTCATCAGGAAAAATAAAAAATATTTTTAAAGACCTGAGATTATTATGGTGCATGGGATTTACCTGGGAAAATGAACTGTCTTCATAACCTGAAAAAATAAAAGTGCAAGCCTGCCCGCTTCTTTTTAGAGACATGAAATTTTAAGATAAGCTTGAAGTGGCCTTGGGTCAGGAACAGCGCTTCTTACAGGCCCCGGTGACTGCACAGCGAGGTGCCTCTGGAGACTGTGAGGCCAGACGTCGATGGCGAGAAAGACGGCAGAGCCGTGCACGAGGGCAGCCGCCCAGAGACAGGCGTAGGGGGCGGACTCCAGGGGAGCGAACACGCTGGAAAGACAGACAGACGTCGTGCTCCCTGCATCTCCAGCACAGTGTCCATGCTGCCGTGACTAACTTGTCCAGTGCGGACACCTGCCTCCAGGCCAGCCCTGTTGCATTGTCTAGATCAGGGGTCTCCAAACTACGGCCCGCGAGGCCCTCTCATCCGGCCCGTGGAGACCTTTTTATCCGAATAAAATAATATCAAATACATAATTAAAAACAACATCTATGTTTTGATTCTTTTTTATTTGGACCTCGAGTGTGTAGTCAGCCCCCAAACTGCTGTTGGATAGTTAATGCGGCTGAAAAGTTTGGAGACCCCTGGTCTAGATGAGGAAACGGGGGCTTAGAGAGTCCTGCCCTCGGCCAAGGTCAAAGCTAGGACTTTGAGCCGGGTGCACTGGAGGGCGTCCACAGTGACAAGCATTTAAGATACATTTCATCCGCCTCGAATGTCTGCAGAGTGACTGCACTTCCCAGGTTGCACAGGGCAGCTCAGGGGGGAAATGTCGCCTGTCACTGCTGAGCCAGGTGTCCCAATGTTTGGTCTGGAAAATGTGACCAACCTAAAACTGTGCCTTAGACTATTACTCTTTCCCCCAACAGCTCAGGGCTCGCAGCCAGGAGCCGGAGGGCTCCCTGTCACCTGAGGTCTCAGAGAGCTCATTTCAGGGCCTGCCACTCTGCTGTGATAGCTTCATTCTTCTGAGCCTTGACATTCTGGCCTTAACATCGTCCTGTGACATTACAGACGTCCCTTAGAAGGGCCACAGCTGGGGAGCCGTTGGCTAAACAAGATCAGCTCCACCTGTTAGGAGACTGATGAGGCTGGGTCCTCACGTGTCACTAGTGTGTGCGTGCAGGGGTGTGGCACACGTTTTGAGGTGGACCCCTGCTCCTCCTGTGGACCACCAGTGCGGTGTCATCCTAGGCCGGCCGCTAAGTCAGTCAACAAACACTGACTGAACAGCGGCTGAAACCCAGCACCGTGCCGCTGCCTGGGAAGCAGGTGACACGGCCCGGGCTCCGCCCCCGGCTCACCTGCTGCCCTGATGGCTCCACCTGACTCGGTCCTATATGCTTCTATGATGCTCTTGTGACTCGGGCAGCTTCTTCCGCACTCACAGCCCGACTTGTTAGAGGCATTTTCTCGCTGTTGCCCTTCAGTGTATTTCTTCCCGCCCCTGGGGCAACTGTCCCGGCCACTGTGGGCTGCGGCCGGCGACGCCGAGAGCGGTTCCGGCCTCCTTCTTTTTGAAGCTTTCCCTTCTCTTCCAAGGATAGAGACCATCGTCTCTGTTTTCAGAAAATTCACATTAAATTCATTGGGATGGGGTTCGTCAGTCTCCCCAGGCCTGTGAGGAGTCCACAGAAGTTAACGGTTTGATTCCAAGGCTGTGAAGGGGGGAAAGGAAGGCCTTGCTCTGTCCACAATAATCATCCAAACAACTTTAGTGCCACAGATTCCTGCAAACCCCACAACGAAACAGCTAAAAATATTGCTGATTCAATGCAAGTCCCAATCGACAAATACCATTTGCATAATTTCATTAAAATATTCATTTAACATAACGCCTTAGCAATAGGAATTCTGACAAGCAATTAGCTTCCAGCTGGCCCAGTTTGGACCCACAACAGTCAGGCGTGAGGGGCTGGGGGCTCCGCCAGGGGCACCACAAATGTGCAGGGAGGGGGCTCGTGTCATACATGTCACTACCTATGCCGCCTCCAGGGGGTGTCGGGATTCTGTGACACCAGTGGCCTGGCTGGGCCCAGCTGCACCTTCCCCAGCTCATTTTTAGAAGTAGGGTCTGTGAACAACAGGATGTGACAGCTTCTAATTGGCACCATTACGTTTCTGAAACTGACAGAGCGCTCCACTTTCATCACATTTTTCACTCTTTCTGAAAGTGAGTCTCCAAATCCCAGAAATACATGTTAAAAGCTCATGCAAATATTCAACCTTGAACTTGAGTAAAAGGCGGGGCTGGGGCTGGAACATGCCGGTGTATGTATGTCTTGGATACGACTGGGACTCGGTCAAAAAACTGTATAAACATGAGTGTGCAAAAGTGTAACCTCATTACATTTTCCATAACTCTATTCGAATCTATGATAAGCACACATGTTCCTCTAATAACAGAAAATTAATGGAGTCACTTGTAAGTGAGTTTCATAGGTTCCATAGGTAATGTCTCTGTTAATTCACATTTAAAATGTGGTTGTTCATAGTTCTGGAAGTTCTAGCCAGAGCAATCAGACAAGAGAAAGGAATAAAAGGTATTAAAATTAGGAGAGAAGAAGTTAAACTGTCACTCTTTGCAGATGACATGATCCTGTATGTAGAAAACTCTACAGACTCTATCAGAAATTTATTACAAATAATAGACAAATACAGTAAAGTTGCAGGCTACAAAATCAATGTCCCAAAATCAACTGCATTTTTGTACGCCAACAATGAAACTTCAGAAAGAGAGATGAGAAGATC
>PVKE010022167.1:0-25809 GCA_004027555.1 Craseonycteris thonglongyai
AAATTTTGAACCTTAAGAACGATATTTTGCTAAAATCCTTAATATCAGAGGACTTATGGAACATAGTCGACAAAGAAAGGTTCCCATTTTTAAAAAAAGCGGCATATAAAATCAAATCGTTTTTCGGGTCAACGTATTTATGCGAATCTTTGTTTTCAAACATGAATTTAATAAAATCACGATATAGATCTCTACTTACTGATGAACATCTTAATAATTGTTTGCTAACAGGGTTGTCGTCATACTCTCCTAATTACGAGGCACTGGCCAATGAAATGCAATGCCAAAGATCACACTGACAGATTGTTTTCTTTCATGTTTTTTTAAATGATTTTATTATACGTGTTTTTTATTTACTTTGTATTACATTTTGTATATATGTTTCTTTGTGTGTATATAATTTGTACAATAAATTTATTATTTTAAAATTATTTTTGTTAATTATTTTTATTCTTGTTCAATAATAAATATCCTTAGAAATAGCTGGTGCCCGCCGCCTACCGATATTTTAGAATGCGCCCTAGTGTATAAAATGGTTGGGTACCCCTGGCATACACTGTCTTAGAATTCCAAATAAATATACTGAATACTATGTCTCCTATTCATTGCAGGGAAGGAGGTGGGCGGGGAGAAGGGGCTTATGGAAAGAAAGGAAAGCAGTAATAACTTTACCTTTATTTTAGGGAATATGTCCTGGAAATTCCCTAACCATTAGAACTACATGTTTCACAGGTATAATATATCTCTGAGTCTTCATGGATTTTTCTCTTCCAAATTTGAATATAAGAGTTTTATTGAAAGGGTATTGAGAGTGTTTGCCAGGTTAATTAGCAAAATGTCAATAATAAAGATAAGACTATTAAATTCAGATAATTTAGTTTCTTTTTGTGCATATAGTAACTGAAACATGGAGAGTTCTAGGGTAAAACAGTGAACGTGGAGTCCCATTTAACCTGTTTTACTGAAGGAATTAAAAAGACAATTGTCAGATCAGTAGCCCATAGCATGTTCTATATTCTTATCAAGAAGACACCACATCTAATCTAGCAGCTATATACTCATCTAATGTTTTTCACATGATCCACATGATGCTGAATTCTTTCAGGGTCACACAGAGAGCTGAATGACGAAACGGCAGCCACCAGCAGCCCCGGATCCTTTAAGTCTTACAAGGGTGTCCTAACTTCTAAATTCTCCCTGGTATGAAGTATTGCTTATCACTTTTGTTTTACTTTCTTGTCTGGGTTGTGGATCAGGTTACGGATTATGTATCTGCCACTTGCTGCCTACCATGATGTTCTTAATCCACAGTCAGAAAACAAGAGAGTTCTGCTAGCTACTATGTACAGGGTCCAACAGAAGTAACATCCTTTTAAAAGTATCAAAATTTTCCATGTATAGATAACCCGATGTATAAAATGACCCCTACTTTTCAAACCCAATGTTAAGAAACCCTCTTAACCAATTACTTCTGTATGTAAATTGACCCCTAATTTTTGTTCTAACAATTTTAGACAAGAGTATAATCCTATACACGGAAACATACGGTAACAATATAAATGGATGTGTTTTCTTAGTAACCTCAGTAACCTTTGTGTTTCAGTTTCCCTGAAATAAAATGGCCCATCAACTGACATGTGAGAGCAGTGAAGCAGTACTACTAAAATGATAATTTCTTACTGGAAGATTTGGTAATAAAAGATTTGGTATAGGACCAGCTCATTAAAAAAAGGAGGGTGTTATCTCTGCCAGACTTTGTATTTATCCCAATTATAATCTCCGGAACAGTGGTTCCCAACTTTTTTCCACTTGTGTACCCCTTTTAAACCTAATTGTATAAATTGTACCACTTATTTTTTAAACAGTTGTGTTTAAATACTGACAGTTTTTCTCAGTGTCCATCTTAATGTAAAATAGTGGAAACAAAGAAATAAATTAGGAAAGAAAAATTACTACATTAAAAGTACAAACCACAGATTTAGTTTTACAACATTCGTAAAGTTAAATATTGTTACTGATTATTTTTCACATACCCCTGAATGGCCCGGCATGTATCCCTGGAAGTATGTGTACCACTGATACTCTAGAACGAAAAGAAATCAATGTGGTATGGGTCCACAAATCCATTAGTCCCCCCACAAGATGAACTTGTATCAAGAATTCACAGGATAGATGCTGATAAATAGATAGATGATAGATAAATAAGGGATGAATGGATGGATGGATGGATGGATGGTAGATGATAGACATGATAGATAGATAGACAGATAATAGATGTAAATAAAATAAAGAAAAGAAAGAAGAAAAAAAGGGAGGGAGGGAGGAAGAGGATAGACAGAAAGGTAAAATTTTCACTTGCCAAATAAGCCCTCTCCTTTATGGGAGGATCATGATATCATTTATATCTTCTGGTATTTTAGATCCTATATTTAGTGGCTTTTACATATTACATTTTTTTTCTTCAATGCATAATTCCTTGATAGATAACTACTTGTACTTTATGCAAAGATTGGAGAAATATTTATTTCACATAATTGAGATGACAGTGTAGAGACTTTCCTTAAGAGGACAGAGAATCCTCTTTAGTCTGTGGACTGACTTAGACCTAGAAAGTAAGTAAGAGACTAAATTTTTCATTGCAACATCTAATTTTTTTTTTTTTGCTTTTGTTTGCTGCTTCTTGGTATTTTCAGTAAAGTACAACTGCCAACTACCATAAGGTAAACTATATTTGTCCACTCATCTGTTCTAATTACCTATTTCTGTTTAACAAAATAGTCCAAAACTTATTGACTAGAAACAAGTATTTTCATTCTGCTCACAATATTGTGGGTTAGAAATCCAGAAAAGGCTCAGCTGGTTGATCTGTCTCTGATCCACGTGCCATCTGGGCCTGGAAAATTTGTAGCCAAGTTGGTTTTAACTCACATGTCCTGTAAGTGTGGCTTGTTGGCTTTTCTGTTTGTATCTCTCTCCTCTTTTTCTCTCTGTCTTTCTTTCATTCCACACAGCATCTCTACATCATTGGACTCCTCATATCACAGGGCTCAGGATTGTCAGATTTAATGAGATGGATACAACATATACCTTTTCCCCACTGTCCTTGAGCAAAATTTCTATGGCAAATCTTCTAAGATATAGGGCACAGAGAGCCATCCATCTCTGAAGGCCTGGACCTGAAAACTTGCACATGTGAGACATCTAACATATTTTGTTGGTTGAGTAGGTCACAGAAGCCACCCAGACATAAAGGGAAGAGAGTTTCATCTTATCTTTCATTGGGAAATATGCCAAAGAATCAGTGTCAATCTTTAACCTACCATGCTGCTCTTCCCCATGGAAAACCCATGGATTAAAATACCTTGTTTGTCATGCCAAATCTGCTTTTCATTATTGTAATTATAACTCCAAAGCATTATTATGTATTCCCTGCCATTTAAAAAGAATACAATTTCCCTTAATAGACAGGAATCTAGCTCCCATGACAGCAACTATTAAAGTTAATCCCTAGCTACATATTATGTCAAACATTGACTTGGAAGACAGACACGTAGCCAATAAATATAAGAAAAGATACTCAACTTCACTAGCTATTAGGGAAATGCAAATCAAAACCATAATGAGATATCACTTCACACCTGTTAGAATGGCTATAATCAATAACACAGTAAAAAGTGTTGGAGAGACTGTGGAGGAAAGGGAACTCTCATACACTGCTTGTAGGAATGTAAATTGGTACAACCACTATGGAAAACTGTATGGAGATTCCTCAAAAAGTTAAAAATAGAATTACCACGTTACCCAGCAATCCCTCTTCTATCTATCTATCCAAAAATTTTTGAAAACAACTTCTTTGCAAAGATATATGTTCCCCTATGTATATTGTAACATTTTCACAGTAGCCAAGACATGAAAATGACCGAAGTGGTCTTCATAGATGATTAAATAAAGATAATGTTGTATATATGTGAAATGGAACATTACTGAGCTATAAGAAAAGATAAAATACTGCTATTTGCACAACATGGAAGGATTTTGAGACTACGAGACTAAGCAAAGTAAGACAGAAAAAGTCGAGAACCATGTTTCACTTACATGCGGTATATACCAAACTGAAAGCAACAAAGTAACAAGGCAAACACAAAAACTCCTAGACAAAGACAACAGTTTAGTGGTTACCCAAGGAAAACAGAGTTGTGGGGGTTGGTGAAGTAGAAAAGGGTAAAGGGTAAAGGGTATCAAATATATGATGATGAAAGGAGGTTTGACTTTGGGTGGTGAACACACAACACAATGTATAGATGATGTATTATAGAATTGTACATTTGAAACCTATATAATAAAATTAACTGGTAACTCCCGATTAAATTTGATAAAATTAAAAAAAATTGACTTTGTCAAAAAAATACCAAGGCTCCATCACCAGTGCATCTTTTACTGTCTTAGTGAAGGTGTATCACATGGAAATAGGAGGTATTCTTCACCCTTACAAAATAAATCCATTCTAGCATGCCCACCCTTTTTGTAGCCTTCTGAATATTTGCTCAATACTCTACAGTGACAATTTTAGTATTTCATTTTATTTATAATTGGCCATCATTATGTTCACCATTCAGAAGCCATCCCAGCAGAGTGTTATTACTAGCTGCAGGTGTCCTGGGTAAGAAGTTAGACATAAGTAATGAAGATATGTGTTCATGTCAGTAATTTCCTCTCTGCCAATTCTTTCTTTCTGCCCCTTTCTCTCCCACCAAGTCCAATATTAACAATAATAGTCCTACTATTCCCTCATCTATTCCACTGTTGCCCTTCTGATTTGTATTACCTAGAACTCCAAATCTTCTTCATGCAGGGCCTTAGAGCAGGAACTCTATTTTTCTGCTGGTGTGTCTGAGATCTGATTCTATTTACTGGTCCAGAGGTAATAAGCAGAGGCAGATATACGTCTGGAAAAAATCTCGCCATTATCAATATAATGAGAATGATTACATGGCTGAACACTTTCCAGACAGATCTTATATATCCTGATGAAGACAAACATTACCTTGTACTCTTCTCTTCTAACAGGTGACAGGGGTTGTCTTCCACACTGTCTGGCCAATTGACGGAAATCCATCAATTTTTTCATAATCATCTGCTAAAATATTATAATCATGGACTTTGAATCTTACTATTTTCCTATCAGAGGCTGATTACTTGGCATAAGATGTCTGTAAAAATCACATATTCCAAATTTTTTGCAGCTCTGCCACTCTCAAATTAAATTCAGGACCTGATTTTTTCCACAGTACCCTTGTGGTTGCAAGGAATATGGTTCTCTTTAACTCAGTCATAGTATTATTAGCCAAGCCTCTGTCTCACCCAAAAATGTCATCACTTAGTTGTTTTTAGGGATGTGGTTACTGGGTTGCTCAATACTTCAATCTCCACAGGTAATCTTATCACAGTCCTCCACTTATAACAGTCTGAGAAGTGTGATCACTTCGTATGCCTGGGCTAATCACAACCCCACGTATCACCATCATACAGTACTTTTTTATCACATAGGGAAGTAATCTACTTCCAGGTAAGTGGTCCACTGAATGCTATACTATGCACAGTGAAGCTGCTCTTATTACCAACATTCTTAACCTGGGTTTTCTTCTTTAAAAAAAAAAGCTCAGTTTGAGTTAAGGTCTTTCGTATAGCCATTTATTTCCAGTGTAATTCTGAAGAGGAGTAAGAATACAGTGAAACAAGGAAGAAGGCCAATACAAAGATTCATTTATGTGTTTAGCCCCTATGGGGTAATGGTATTCTAATTCTCCTGATACTTCTGGGAAAACCTATAAACGTGTCTCAACATAGTCTTCTGAGAGAGGAATTGGGGAAGACCTAATCAGTTTGTTCCTATTCTGACTGGTTGGAGGCATCCCCTGGGCAACGGCTCTGTTGCATTTGAAGGATGCATATGTATGACTGTCAAAGGGCTCCTGCAGACATCCCAAGCAATAGCACCAAGAAGTTACAGGTAGAAGCCAAAGAAATGTGACAACTGCTAAGGTGAGACCCTTTCAGCATGAAGTGTTTCGAAGTTTTGAGAAACTATTTTCTTGCTCTGTGACTTAAATCAAAAGTGAGGCCAATAGGATCTTAGGTATTTCTCTACATTCTATCTGACACAGAGTCTAGGAAGAGATGACCTGAGATGGAAAAAAAGAAAAAGCTGATAAATATTAACAAAAAAATTTGGCAATGGCTTTAGATATTTGGTGTAAAAAAAAAAAGGAGGATTCAAATATTAGGGATTTTTCAAACTGTGTGTATGAGAAAAGGTGAACAAAAAACAGGCTTGGGTTAGAAACCTATTTCCATGGGTTCAACTTAGAGTCACTGTCCCAGATGTTTAAGTTCCTCCAGGATTTCAACTTAATGAATCGGGGGAAGGTAAAAATAAAAAGGGGGCACATTTCCAACTTTTTGGAAATTAGGTGAGGGTGGCATGTCAAAATCAGAGATTTCAAGGAACTCTGCCAGAGAAATCACTGATGAGAACAAACGGGAAAGACACAGCAAACTTCCAGGCCATTATCAGGGAAACATTTGCCTGATTAAGAAACACGTCTTCAGCTAAACCAGTACGAGAACAAAGGGTAGAATCACCATACACAGTTATCTTCTTGATTCCAGGGCCAATGGACAACTAACTCTCGGAATCACAAAGTTAATGTTCCCTACAAAAAATCCTCTAGATCTGGCTTTCGCCTGGTTATCCATAGGAAATTCTTTTTTTGAAATGGTGAATTTAAACCACTGTCAGGTTTTAAAACAGATAGACAATTATACATGATTCTCTAAACCAAAGTTCCAATTATAGACAAAAGAAAAAGAATCTCTCCAGGAAGATAATCAGAGAAAAAAGTCAGAACAATGAATATAAAATATAATAGTGAAAACAGCTGAACAACTTCATTGGCATATAGAAAGTGCTTTTTCTTTTTTAAAAAGTAGAATCAATACAAAAAACGAAGCCCAAGATAATTTGAAAAGAACATGTATATTTTTGTGTGAAAAATTCCAAAAGATTATACAACTACAAAGTTAGTTGGGAGATGAGGGGAAAACTGGGAATTGAGATAAATGGCTTTAAATGAAAAAACAAACTATAGTTAATAAAGGAGTATACATAATAAATCCAAAATAGATTGAATTCAGGAGCTGTTTAGAAAATTGAAGCAGACTCCTGAACTTCTAATAGAACATATTTGAAAAAAAATAGAGATGAAACAAGAGAAACTAATAGAAGCAAAGCTTCTTTATATGAATAAGAAATAAAGGCAGAAATGATGAATAAATGAGGAATAATTTTTTAAACTATGGAAAAAACTTCAAAAAATTAAGAAATGTCTGCAAATTAATGAAAAGATCAAGTTTTAATCTATCCCAGAAACTGTTTAAAATTTTAAAGTAAAGAACAAGCATAAAAAATTCCCATGAGCATCATTACAATTGAGACAATTTTAAATAGGAAATTAACATTAAAAATGATTTATTCCCACCTAGATTTTATCTGCAACAGTAAATAACAAAATCAAACCAAACACAAACTTAAGCAATAAGTTCCGGAAGACCTAGCAAAAACCAGAGGATTGTAAATTATTTCAAATTTTAATTAATCTAGGAAAGTAGTAGAAAATACATAATTAAAAACAGAAAATAAACTGCTCACAGCATCATTAACCGCACATACACACCCTAAATTCATAATTCACAACCACTGATCATAAGATGATATAAAGATAGACAAAAATTATTTGAAAATACTATAAGTTTATATGCTAATTCTATTAACAAATGCACTCAAGTGACACAAATAAGAAATTTTAAAGCATTGCTTGTTTATTCTTACAATGATATAAATGTAGCCATTAAAATGTTGTAAAAGTGGTAATGTAAATGCCAAAAGCAAATTGGTTGCTTAAATTATATATCCAGGCATTTCTTTTTTCTTCAAAAATGCCTATTGGGCTGAATGAAATAGTCATTCCCTTCTATCATTAGAGACAAAAGTTTATTTATACTGTTTAGAAAACATAGATGCCACTGTAAACATTATCAGGGAAACAAATTACAATGTAGGCAAATCAGTCTAAATTCTCTAACTTAGGAAAATAATTTTACTTTTCATAGAAGACTGACGTTAGAAATAACTTGCTAGATCACAATAATAATTGCCTTTTTGCCGCTGTTAAAGGGAAAAGACATTTTTCTCCTTCCTTTACTGGTGGTTAGAAAAGTCTACATTTTCAGGATGTCGGGATGACTCAGCGGGTTATGCACTCACCTTGCAGCACCAGGGGATTGAGTCCCAGCCCTGGCCCATGCAGAGCCACATGCTGAACTGGGATGCACATCCCATGTGGGAGGCGCCCGTTTGGTTTTTATCGGGTGATGTATAACTACAGAGACTGCTCTGGGCCTTCCTTCTTCTCTCTGTTTCTCTCTCTGTCAAAATAATAAAATAAATCTTTTCAAAGAAAAAAAGAATATTCTACATTTTCAAGGCTGAATACTGGACTTCTTTTACTTAGCTCAAAAGTGTGGTAAAAAAAAAGGCTGATGTTCTCTAAACATATACTGTGGAGTAGAAAAATGAAAGAAATACTTTTCACAAATGGAATATGAGACTTGTCTCTACTTTTGTTCTCTGCTGTTTATGAAGAAATATTCTCTTTAAATGTCCATTTTTTTTAAGACTCTGTCTCTTGTTTTTCTGAAGTGTTCTTTACTTGTTTAATACCCAGATGAGTTACATGGAAGATATTTTTTACACAATTTAGGGCACATTTTAGAAGAATTACTGCTTTATATTAATCATTATTTCCAGGATCACTAATACACATTGTACAATTTCATTGCTAAGTTCCTGCAAAGGTGGGCTACCAATGTGAATATATCCTGGATACTCATTTGGTAAAATATAATAAAATCTTCCTTTTAGATGTGGTTTGAAAATTCATAAATATATTTGTATTTGTGTAAAAATAGAAGGAACATCCCTCGTTAATGAGGGTGACTCCCTCTTTCTTTTATTCAAAAGGTAAAGACATTTAATTCTCTAAGTATATAGATCTAATAGAAATTACCACAGTCATAAGGAGGATTAAGCTTCCATAGAAACAGGATCCTGTATTAATGACCAAAAACATTTGCAAGTATTTGATCTCTCAAATAGACTCTGTGATGCCATAAAAAAAAATTTAAAAATTAAAAAAAAAGAGTCTTATTTGCCCAAAGTCAGTGAATTATTACAAAGTCATAGGTATTGTTGGACTTTTCCTTAGAGATATTTGGAGGTTGCTACAAGATAGGAGTAAAATGGCATACATACCAAGAGACAGCCCAAGCATCAGTAAGTTTATAAATGATGTATGTGTCATTGTAAATCACCACAACCACTTTCTTAGATCTGAAAGTGACATGCAGAAACTAGGTGATATTGTACTTTGTAAAAGTTGGGTTTTCAAGATAGCCTCTGAATGTCTAAATACACTGAAATCTCCTTCAGCAGGATAGCACCTTTAACGAGTACAATAATCCAAGGACATTATTAAATGCTAAACAAAGTCAAGTTTATCACTTGCATTTTGGCAAAGTAAAAAAGAAAAAAAAGGAAAGAAAAAAAATAAAGGAGAATGGGAAAGCTGTAGAACAAAAGAAAGGGAAAACTTCAGGTATACCTTGTGGAGGCTGTTGACACAAGGAAGCTCTAGGAATGCCGCCTAGAAGTCAGGGATCCTATTTGATTATTTAGGGGTGCATATTTAGCTCCCTTCATTTGGGCCTAAATCAGAAGTGGGGAAAAAGCTTTGAAAATGGGATAAGGCCAAAAGTTAGGGAAGCTCTAAGTTATTAACACATCCTGGTCATGTTGGGGCTAAATTGCTTAAAAGGGTTAGTGTTTGACTTCTTGAACTGGTTGTTAAAGTTGGTGGTTTGACTTTCTGAGCTGGTTACTACAGACAGTGGGTTGGCTTCTTAACTGGTTGCTACATATTGGGGGCCACAGTCCTATTTTTATATGTGTCTGGTAATGTCCATTGGTACATTCATTTTCTCAATTTATTACTCATTCTGAAAATAATGAGTAATTTAGTGTAGTAAATTATCACAGTGAAAATCCTATGATACAGGTACCATTATTGTCTTTAATGGAAAAATTAGTCTTGAAAAGTTAAGAAAATTTTTTTTTTAGAAACAGTCAGCTAAGAAGTGACTGTGATATGATTTGAATGCTCTAATGTATTCTTAATCTGTATAGCACTACTGACCAATAGAACTTTCTGTGATGATGGAAATATTCACAATCTATGCTGACTAATATAATAACTCATGACCACATGTGAATATTGAGCACTTAATATATGGCTAGTGTGACTGAGCACTTAATTTTTAATTATACTTAAGTTTAATTAGTTTAAATATATATTCAATTTTGCCAAATGTGACTTAAAATTTTCCGTCCTCTTTAATACCCACAGTAGATTGGTTTCAGGATCCCCTTGGATACCAAAATCCACAAATACTCAAGTCTCATATAAAATGGAAAAATGGAGTAGAACATGAATATACAGTAGTAGCTATCACATTTAAAATATAAAGCTGACTCATTATAACAAAGGACTAACCATTCCAGTTATTGAGAGATCAAAGAGATAACAAAGTTGTCAGAGATCTTGCTAAATCTCAACTGTGATAAAATCACCATGGGAAGAGTTGTCACTGTTTACATAACATTTCTGATTATCTTACTTCTATACCCCACTAGTTGGGAGTCACTTAATAGTCTTAGTTCCTGAATACCAAATGAACGAAATCTATTACACTTACTAAGTATGATTTTTCATTGAAACCAAACACTAATTTCTTCTTTAATCCATATATTTTTATAATGTATGAGGTCTGACAATTAAGTTTGTGAACTCATTGTAGAAACAGTGCTACATAGCTCATTGCTGAATACCACTATGGTTACTTTTGAAGTATTCCCCTTGGGAAGCTATGTATTAAAACCAGCACCTAGTCTGTCCTTCAAAGCAATTTTGGAACTCTTTTTCTGGAATGGCCATCAAAGCTGTTGTCATATTATCCTTGATATCCTGAATGTCATCAAAATGCCTTCCTTTCAATATGTTCTTTAATCTTTGGGTAAAGAAAAAAGCCATTGGAGGCCAGACTAGGTAAGTAGGGAGGGTGTTCCAATACAATTGTTTACTGACTTGAAAACTCCCTCACAGACAATGCAGTGAGAGCTGGTATATTGTAGTGATGCAAGAGCCATGAGTGTTAGCAAAACGTTCAGGTCATTTTTGTCTAACTTTTCCACAAAGTCTTTTCGCACTTCCAAATAGTCAAGTTGGTTAATTGCGTGGACACAATTTGGTACAAATTTATAATAAGCAATCCCTCTGATATCAAAAAAGTTTAGCAACATCCATTTGACTCTTGATTTGAACTGATGGAACTTTTTTGGTTGTGGAAAGTTGGCTGACTTCCATTGTCCACTTAGATATTTTGTTTCAGGGTTGAAGTGGTATACCCATGTTTCATCACCAGTGACCTCATGGCCCAAAGCATCATCTTATCTCTCCAAAAGGTCTTGGCAAACTTTGACTCTTCTTTGCTTTTTTTTTTTTTTATCTGAGAGCTCCTTTGGGACCTTTTTTTTTTTTTTTTTTATAGAGAGTAATTCTTTTATCTTCAGTGCATATTTATTTTTATTTTATTTTATTTTTGACAGAAAGAGAGAGATACAGTGACAAAGACAGCTAGAGAACTGAACTGTGGGAACTCCCCAGCTCAGCATGTGGGTCCGCCTGGGCCGGAGCCGGGATTCGATCCTCGGTCCCCGGGGCTTCAAAGCGAGCGCTTAACCTGCTGAGCCATCCCGGCTTTCCCTAGGACCATTTTTGCACACACATTTTTCATGCCAAGATCTTCAGTTAAGATTTTTCTAACTGTTTCTCTATTGATGTTGACTTGGTTTGCTATGCTTCTCACAGTCAATTGACAATTTTGTCACACAATTTGATGGATTTTTGCAATGCTGTCATCAGTTCTGCTCATTACTGGCAGCCCTGACCTCTCTTCATCTGTGCTTCTTCCTTTCCCCTCAGAAAAAAAATGTCATCCATTTGTACACTACTGTTTTTTTCATGCCATTATCCCTATAAACTTGGACTAACATGCCCCTGGTTCTATTTTCACTTTTGCCAAATTTAACAAAAAAATTTGTATTTTTTCATTGCTCTAATGTAAGCTCATACATTCTTGTGATGGTACATAAAAACACTCAATAACAAAAAATGACACTTAGCAAGACACCACCACATGTTGACATGAACACAGCTAGCTGTGAGTAGCTGATATACTAAGATTATGAAAACTTACTGAGTTGTTTGTTCAGTGCTGTCAAGATAATCACATGGTGGCAAGTTTGCAAACTTAACTGTCAGACCGTGTACCATGTTTTAGGTGGTGAGACTTAGACATTCTTTCTCCCTATGCCAGCATTCAGCAAATGAAAAATAATAATCAGACACATAAAATTAAACTATAAATTTTGACCTCAGAGATAAGGATAATTGTTATATCTGAATATACATGCTAAGCTAATGTTATACACTTCCATTCAACCTTAACAAATTTGTAATGAAATATATGTTCCCCTATTACTGACAAATGCAAGTAGTAGCAACTTCTTCAACTTTTAAAGTAGTTTCATAATGCTAGCTATCTCCTAGCTAAAATTACAGTTAAGAGTGCATTTCTTAAAGGATACCATTGCATATGTCACCATAATGGCAAATCATGCTTCGGAATCCACTGCTACAGGAACCACCAATTTTGTTTATCAACTCTGATGCTACTTCTAGGTTGCATATTTTCTTAAACAAGAAATATTTTGAATTCGTCCTTTTGCATTAACCAACTGTGAGTTTAACTTTTCAGAATTTTTAAAAATTTTGCATATGTTTAGAGACTGAAAACTCTAACACTTATTATTTTCTTCCATCACTTCAAACCTACCAACTGTTCTCATACACTGAAGATAACCATTGTCTCTATCATTAAATTAATTCCTAGCTTTTGGGCAAATAGATACCTAAATGAACTTTTTCAAAATAATATGGTTATTATACCGGTATTAAAGGACAGTGGTAGCTTTATGTACAGAATGCTGTGGAGTACATCAACAAACCATGAAGTTTAAGAAAAGCTTCCTGAGAGAAGAATATTCATACCATTAAGCTAATAATGACAAGTCAGCTATGATATTAACACCAAATGAAACTAAACGGCATCACTTTTATTCAGTCTTTCAAGGTCCTTCTCAGTTATTTTGGGTGTGGAAGTTACAAGAATGTCATTTAAAGAATACTGTTTCATAGTTTTGTACCATCAATGAGAGCACTGAAGCACTGATATGTATGTTTCCTTAATATGGTTTTGATGATGGATAATCAATTCATATTTACATTTTTGACAGCTTAGAAACCACATGTAATAAAGTTAAATATGAATCAAGACATGATGAATTACTTGTGAATAATCCCATTTCAGCATTATCAAATGTTGTTTCTTTGTCAACTAATAAATAATAAATGCAAATGTATAATAGTAAAGTAGTTACTTATTGTCTTTCTTCCAGGATAAAAGACTCTGAGTCACCAAATTAGGTTTAAGTTACACTTTAAAAATACTAAGAATATTAAATAAATATATTAAATAGAAAATAGTCTAACAAATTAGGGTTGATTCATTAAGTCATTCCTACAACCAATATTTTCTGAACACCTTCTATAACACAGACATTGTTCTAGGTGCTGAGTATCTTTCAGTGAAAAACAAAACAAAGCAAAACAGAAAAAAAGCCAAAAAAAAACCACCAAAAAAAACAAACAAACCTTGCCCTCCTTGAGTTTACTTTCTATATAGAAAGAAAAAAAGTAAAAAAATGCATAAATACATTATATGTTATATACATATGGTTAAATTTTAGTAAATGGTCGAATGTATCAAACATATGGTTTGGAAAACCTACACATCATTTGTGAAGTTTAAATGTGTATGGCTAAAGTCCTTTATTTGAAATTTCTTTGTAAGATATTCTATTTTAGTCTGTTTTGTGACTTCAAGTGAGACTTCGCAGGCTGTTAATAATTATAACAAAGGCTAAGCTGATATTCAGATTTACAGGCCCAGAAATAGTGATTTACTCATTAACACCAGGAGATGGTAACCTGACTATTCAATGTTTATAATGTGTCTGAACAGGAGGAGAAACTCCCAGATAGGTTGTTAGATATATTTAGAATAGAATCTGACTTGTTCTTTAGAGTTCTTTTCATAGCAGGTTTATAAGTAGTTCTCTATCATTGTGCAGACATTCAGGAATCCAAAATTTAAGCACACTTAATAGGAAAAAAAGATTCTGTACAGTTACTACTTTATTGTTCCCTACTTAGATAACACATAGGCTTCAGTATAATAATCCTGCTATGTTTCACCACCAGCGAAAAGACTGTAACTTCTGATATAGCTTGCAAGTGTGGGTCTTTCCTGAGGCCTGAACATTGCAGATTCTCTTTAGTCTTCGATAGAAAAATGTAGGCTTATGTAAATAATTATAAGAAACAACCAGTCTCTTCACTCAGACATCTATAAATCATTTTTTGACATCATTCAAATTGCTTGTATATTCTATTTCAGTATCCTTTTATTGTTTTCAGCATTAAAAAGGACATTTTCTTACTTATTCCTTCAACTCTGAGTGTCCAAATATAAGTCATGTTGAATTTGTTAAGGTATCAGAATACATTAGGAAAATATAATAAAGAATGTTGTAATAGAGGAGTATTCCCACAGAGAAAAAAAACCTGAGTACTTTCAGATTCTTAAAAATAGGGCTCATAAGGTGCTTTGACTTTGAGACACATTATCCTCCCATTCCCTAAAAAGTAAGATAAACGCATTGGTCAGCCTTATGTGTGTTTCATGTTGTGCTTCAAATTTGAGAGGGGCTCTTCCAAACTCAGGAGACTCTAACAAGGTCATGAGTACTGGTATATTCCCTATTCCCATGGGGCAAATGTAACTAATTTCTTCCTTGTAGGGGAAACTAATAATCAATCAGTTCACAGTCTCTGCTCAGTTAGTTGCTCTTCAATTCAAGATACAGCAAGTTGAAGCAAACCACTTTGGTCTCAGGGACCAGTTTCATTTTTCTACCTAGATATTATTAGAAAGTCTTCAAAAGTATTATTTCTTTGTTCGATTATTTGTTTACTTCATTATGGACCTATAGGTATTTATTTCATAATCTTTGTTATAAACATATATATTTTGTTCAAATTGGTTCAGCTTTGGCCTTCAGGAATTCTTATGATTAGATCCCATGTCCTTTTGACACACCCCCATCAGTGTGTTTTCGTTGTTGTCTTGTTGAGTACTTTTGTCCTTTCTGGCACTACAAGCTTTTTAGACTACTTGTGTATCTCTTGCCCCTTTCTAGATTTAGTCATTTCTCAAAGGAGCTCTGACAAACACTTATTAACTTCTGATCTGTTGAACAGCTCTGTAATTCTGCTTTTCCATAATATATAAAATGAATCCTATATTATGTAGCTCTTTCACACTTCCTCTTTCACTTAGAAATATACTTGTACATTTAAGATACATCTTCACCTTTTCAAGGGTTGATGGCTCATTTCTTTTTCGTAACTTAATAAAATTCCATTATGGATACATCAAGTTTATTTGTCCATTTACCTATTGATGTATACCTTAATTGCTTCCAGGTTTTGGACAATATGAGTAAAGCTGCTATTAACATTGCATAAAGGTTTTGAGTAAAATTTTCAAATCAGCTAGATACATAGAATACAGAATTCCAGATCAGATGATAAGACTACCTTTTGTCTTATAAGACACTGCTAAATTTTCTTCCATTTTGGTTATATATATAGTATTTCAAAATCTTTATATCAATTTGTAGTGTCAGTTTTGGGGGGGAGAGGCGGTTAGCCATTCTAATAGGTATTAGAATTTTTTTAATGTGAAATTCTTAGATGAGAAAAAGTTTTAAGCATATTTTCATAGGCATTTTCACCATTTCTATAACTTCTTTGGTGAGTGTTTAGATTTTTGGCCTGCTTTCATGTTGGTTTCTTATTAAATTTTTGTGTATTTTGGACACAAGTTCTTCATTTTTAAAAGATTCATTTTACTGTTTTGACACAAAGAGAGAGCGAGAGAGAGAGCGAGCTAGAGAGAAGGGGAGAAGGAGGGTCCAGAGCAGTCTCCACAGTAGTATGTCATAAGTTTTTAACAGTTTCAGTCCACACAGGTGGGTGTGGGGTTGCGCAGGGTGGGAATTGGGCTAGGGACTTCCTGTATGGGAAGCACTCCCCAGTTCAGTATACGGTTCCACATGGGCTGGGGCCAGGACTCAATTCTTGGACCCCAGGGCAGCAAGGTGAATGCTTAACTCACTGAGCCATCCCAGCATCTGATGTGTTTTGCAAATAATTTCTTCCAGTTTGTGTCATTTTCTTTTAGTTCTCTTAACTGTGTCCTTTACAGAATAAATCTTTTTAACTTTAATAAGGTTAAACTTGTTATTTTTTGCTTGAATTGATCATGATTTCATGTTGTATTTAAAAACTCTTTATAAAACTAATGCTCTTTTAGAATTTCTCCTTTATTTTCTCTAAGAAATTTAAGAGTTTAGCAGTTCTACAAAATGGGCAAAATTAGGTGGGAAAATTCATTTCAGATCTTATCTATATGAAACTTCTGTTAGTCTTAGTTTATCATAGATTTTCTCTTCTTCTCAAACTACAACTCCTTTTGCTGTGGTCTGGAATGTTTTTAATTCTTTTATTTCAATAGATGCACCTATTTCCCGACAGACTGGGCTTAGGGATATCAAGCAGGTGATATTTGTTTTTTGTTTTTAACTCAAGTGTGAAGCTTGCTGAAGAAGTGAGATTTCTTCTTGAATATTTGTTTGAGGCTAGCATGAAATGCTCCCCTACTCAAAAAACTTGTTTTAATGATAAAAAATTCTATAGAAATTTTACGGGCTAATTTTCAGTTTTGTTTTTGTTCCCAACATGTGGATTTGTATCAGTCCCACTAAATCTTTCATTAATGCATTTAGTAGATTGTCTGAATTTTATTCCCGCTGACCTTGGACAGTGAAGGCATCCCACTACCCCTGACATCTTCACTCTTTGAATTCTTCTCTAAACCAGGGTTAAATTAAAACTATATGAGGAAAACCAAAACTTGATATGACTAGTGAGTAAGAAGCCTTTATTCTCAATTTGTCTTCACAAGTGGCTGCTAATCAACTCTTTCTATGAATTCATTTTTATTTTTATTAGATTCCTCAATTTGACAAATGCCTTACTATAGATGTTAGAATCTTTGTATGTGACAATAAGAGCATTGACTTATTTGTGGAAGTATAGGTGATACCAAAAAATACGTGACTGCTTTTGGCAACATTTATGTCTTAATCTCAACCCCTATCTTAGAAATCTTAGAGAACTAAGTAACAACAACAAAAAAAGATAGGAAAGTCACATCTGAGAAATGTAATCACCACAGTCATTCTCGTCTCTAAAGGCAGTTAGAAATGGCTTTTGTATTTTTTGTTTTACACTCTTCAAATCTAATGACCATGTTCTAGTGTATACACAGTGGGCTACAAGTCTTTCCAAGCTATGCCCTAGTGGGCATGTGGAGTAATTATGAAAGCACTACAAGCAATAGTCAAATCAGCTGCAATAGTCTATAATGCCAATTACCAACTCCACAGTGTAAGAATTTGGATTACCAGCCACCATGGCAGGGCCCTACAGTCAACAAAAATTGGCTGATACTGAATCTATTTAAGAGCATTAATTTATATTCTAGGCAGTACTGTTTAAATAAGAGAAATTCATTCCAAATGAGCTTAAAAGATAATTATTTTTATACATATATTTAAGCAAATATATATAATCTAGGTATATACTCTTAACTATATTGCTATTATATATACAGTTAAAAGTTATTATTTTTAACATTAACTAAGAAATAGCCACTGAGCTGATGATTTTACAATGGTTATCTCTGTGAATTCTCACAAAAAAACCTATTGCTGTACTGATTTTACACTTGGAATTACTAAGACATATTTTAGTTATTTGTTTATGTTATAACAGCCAAAAACTAGTTGGCAGAAGTCTCTGTGTGCTTATAATCATCATGCAGTTACAGAGTGCCATGGAATCCGATTATAGTAAATGTACCTTATTGCCATTGGAAGAAATAAATTATCGGGCAGTCATTTTTCAAAAAGTCTTGTGTTCACATTTGTTGTCATGCTATTGCTCTCTTGCTCCCCTTGTTTTTCTCCCTTTCTCCTCCAAATCTCTCATCTCAGCTTCTCTCTGCATTTTTCTCCTGAGCTTCCTCTCTGTAGACAAACTTCCTCTGGTAAAAATTTCATAATCTGACTGTTTTTGTGTCTAAGTGAATTAGTTTGTATAGTTTGTTTTAAAATTATGAAAAGATTAGTAATTGCCTGAATGAGGTTTAAAAAGTGATTACTAATTCATTTAGATTTTTAATCCTATTTACTGGTGGAATGGTCAATTAAAAAAATATTTCCTAGGTTTTGAGTGTGGATATGGCTTTTTTTATAATGATATATTTTTGTCCTATATTTTAATGGATAGCTTGAAAAAGATTACCTTTATCTAAATCCTTTGTTCCAAATGTTCTGAAATTTCATGACTTATATTTCTACATACTACTTATATATAGACATCTATAGGTATAAAATAGTAAATTTTATATCTATTTTGAATCTCACTTCAATATTGGTAGACATCTCCTGCTCATATTTTTCTTTCACCTTCCCTGAAAACACTATTCTGTTCTTTCAAAGTGTTATCAGTGCCTGTCCTTTCTTCACCTGCCCTGTGCAGCATTTAAAATATAACAGAGATAATGTTGACACCCTTGTCTGTTCCTCTAAATTCAAGTTCTCAGTAGTTAGTACCATCGGAGAGTTTATCATTACTCTGTGATTCATGTAAAATTTCAAGACATTTATCTTAAGATGTTTATTTCAAAAAGAGAAGCCTAAATTGGGACTGGGATATACATGTTAACTTTTATTCAATATTCTCCTGGCATACGCTATGACAAGTATATTTCCATTTTGAAGTTGATATTAAACAGCCTCTAAGCAAGTAACAGTAGTATTGGCAGCATAACACAAATGCAATAAACCCATTATCAATCCCTTTGCTTCCAGTTCATTCCATATCAAAAATCAATGATTTTAACTGCTGCTATATAATCTTCCAAAATATCACTTTCATCATGCCATACTAGCCAAAACACTATATTTGTCAAAATTCATTGTTTCCAAGAATAAGAATAATTTCCTTTCTATGTTTTTAAGTTTCCAAGTTCCCTTTCTAACTTTATGTACTAATACTCAAATACTAATTTTCCATGCTAATTAAAATTTCTACTTTAAGCTTTCACACTGAATTCCCCTAATTTTCTAATACGCCCAGGAATAACACTTAAGATTAGTTTCTTGCTAAATCATAATCTTTTCTATTTTCGAAGGGATTTCCGAATAAATATGTCTTTTTCTAATTCTCCCCCTCGCCCCTACCCCACACAAAGTGGAGTTTAATTAGTCAAATTCTCTAACTCCTATTAACTTAAATATTACATGATATTGTGCACTATCTTTGTATTAAAACGTCACACTTTTCCATTATTTACAATGTAGGATCTGTGCAATTCAATGTATCTGCTGCTCAACTGTTGATGTGAAACATCTAAAGAGACCCAAACTTGAACAAATTTAGTAAAACATGGTTGTGATGTTACAACCATGTCAAAAACACAGATGACTCCTGGGTGATGAGCACAAAACGTAGCACACAGATGATGTACTTTTATTATAGAATTGTATGCTTGAAACCTTTATAATTTCTCTAACCAACATCATCCCAACAAATTTATTAACTAAAAAAAACAAACAAAAAACACCTCAGAAAATACCAATTAAGGGACTAAAATACATTGTAAATCCATTCAAAATTTTCTACTAATAAAGTATGTCCCCTCCTATATTTATGTAACATAAACATTTATGGTGTTATGCTGTAATGCAAATAAAATTAAAACAATTGGTTAAATGTGTGAGTAAAATTGTCTGTGACCACATCAGAAAAAAATAATATCCAGATTTTAGCCATTGCTATGTACAGACTTTGATATTGTTCTTAGGCTTCATGAAAATACATTCTCCTAGGCCAGATTGCTAGTGTCTTCTTTTCAAATATGGCCCAGCTTCAATGCAACATACATTTTTCAAATAGTGTAAGCTATAGCAATGTCATGCTAGGTCACAAAGGAGAAATCATCTGTCCTATTCTAACCATGGTAAAACTGAGTTGGTACTGAACAGGTTAGTACAATAGCAGAAACAACAATGAAGTCAAGAGACGGGAAGAATTCCTGATAAACTATGGCCACAGATTACCAACATACAAATTCCTACCCTAGATACACAAGGTGTGTGTTGATCAGGGGACCTCAAGCAAGAAATTTGTATTTTACTGGATTCTGTCTGATTGTACACCAAGAAATGCAAACACAAAGCACTTCAAAAACATTTTTTTTCCTTAGACAATAATGTTGACACAATGAAAAAAAGGTACACAAAGGAGACTTGACAATAAGTAATCATGACGATATACATACACTTTGAATATTTAAATTATCAAATTATATAGTAGCATAAAATGATCACTATAAAACAATACTTTGGCCTCAGACTTCAAGCCTCTGTAACTATGAGAAAATACATTTGTTGTGTATGACACCTAGTTTGTGTGGCACTTTATTATAGAAGCCTTAGCAAACTAATATACCCTGGCTTTTTTTTTTTTGCACGTTATGCAATGCCATTTTCCCCATAAACCACATTTAATATTTTGAATCCAATCTAAGCCTAGTTGAACAGAGTAATTTATCGTGTGAATCAGATATATTTGTCCCCCACCCCCAGCCCACCAAGTGGGTCTCTCTGCTTTTTATCTTTCCTGTCTTCTGTTTTTCTTCACACAAGTTTTCATCATCTTTTTCATTGTTTTGTTACGGTATTTTCCTCATTCATTCTTTTCCCACACCCATCGATTATGAAGATACACAATCTGTTTCTATAATTTCAGTGTTTCTCCTTGACACTTGAATAAACGTAGTCAATTATCATATGCTAATAAATATGAACCAATGGTTTACTCTTCTCCTGAACTATAAATGAATCTAAAATACAAAAACTCCAGACAGAACTATTGTAGTTCATATAAAATTGTTTATGCATCTTATTCCAATCTTGCAGTCTTTTTTAAGTCTACCAAGTAGAATTTTACTTTTGTACCACATCATCCATGTTAGTTCAGATTTGTTGAGCTTAAGAACCTATTTACAATTTCATTAAAACATAATCTCTTTTAGCATCAACAGCTTACTCCTAGTATCATTCTCTCCTTTTTTTCCCTTTTTTCTTTTTTGAAACTTAACCTTTAGTGAAAGTTTTGGCAATAATATTAATAATTTTCAATGTATATCAGAAAATGTCTTTATTTAGGTACTGCTCTAGAGAAAGAGTTTTACTGGCATAAAATTCTAGGACACAAATTATTTTCTATCAATAATTTGAAAATATTACTCCTTTGTCTTCTCACTACCAGAGAAAAATTAGCTCTGCATCCATTTTCAGATCTTAATCAGCTTTTGCTCTCAAGATATTTTTAAGGGCTCCTCATTTCTATAAGTGCCCATAGTTTTACTAAAAAAAGAAAGTATCAAGGTGTGCATTTCTTTTTTGTAATTATTTGCATGTGATTCTTTTTCTAAAAACTGAGCATTGTTTATTTCATACAAATGATAATTTTGGGCCATTATCTATTGCCTATTTGTTAGTATAATTATTACTAATCTCTGGAATCCTTAAAAGATATTTTGGACCATCTCATCTCATTTCATTTCATCCTCCTTATCGCTAAACATTCTTATATATTACTAAAAACTTTTGTATCTCTTTGTTTATCTCTCAATAATTTACCTAACTCTATATGAAAATCAGAATATTTCACTTTCATGTACTTCCTAATATGTTGTTTAACCATACAATTGTTTTTTGATCTCAATATCTTGCACCTCTCTTTGGTTTTTCAATGCCTTTTAAATTTCTATAGACATAATATCCTTAATAGTTTTATATTAGATAATTTTATAAATGAGATGTTTATCTGGTTCTGTTGTTCATTACAATCTTCCTCACTTATTTATTTTTGCATTTTGTGAGGTTTCTTTTTTAAGGTATTATTATGACTTCACATTCCCTGGAAATTTATCTATGAAAATGTTTTAAGAGCCCTGTTGAGGTAGTGTTTATCCTGGAAAGATCTATGTTTGCTTCTACTAATTGCCTAAGAATATTATAGTTCATTTTTCTTTAATTTTAAGTTCCCCAAAGCATATCCCTTTTAATTGTGATTACATGAGAGTCAAATTAACAAATAAGAACTAGCTCAAATTAATAAATTTTCAAGCGACGTTTTTTTGTTTGTTTGTTTTGGTTTGGTTTTACTGTCTGTTTTAATCTACACTTAAGAACCAAGGATGCAAATGAAAATTTCCCTTGCTTTTCTATCTGCATAATAAGATTATTTTTCTTTTCTTTTTAATTTTCTAAGAGTTAAGTTTTCTTTGGAACTTGACATATATAAAGTCCTGGATTCAAATTCCCCTCCTCCTATCCAGGAAATGATACTAAATTTCAATTAGCAGACAATCAGTCCTGGTTGAAACATCCACTGAAACATTTGGTTCACACAAAAATTCTTTGATATTTGGTCCTGTTAAAAACACCCATGTTTAGGGGATGTTGGGATAGCACAGTGGACTGAACCTTGCAACCCCAGGGTCCAAGGATCAAGTCTTGGCCCTGGCCGGTGTGGCCCATATGGTGAACTGGGGTGTTTCCCATGCAGAAGGCGTCGCCAATGGCCTAGTTTCGGCCCTCTGAGGCCCCACTTTCACCTGAGTGGAATGAAACTATGTCAAAATTACCGACATACAACTATGGAGACTGCTCTGGACCCGCCCTTTATCTCTCTGTCAAAACAATAAAATACAATTTTTCTTAAAAAATTCACATTTAGAAAACATCCCTGGGTTCACATGACTTAAAATGTTTATTTCTACTTTTGGTTTAGACTTAGAGAATTAACACACACAAAAAAAAATAATGCCATATTTTATTGGTCCAATAATTGTGTTATGGCTGTACTGCCAATAATAACCTTTTTTTTTTTTAGCCTCAGTAGCCTAGTTGGTAATGGCATATGAGGATAGGTGGATAGGTTAGCATGAACCAAATAGTGCCACGGACATTTTGGACAAGTACAAATGTCCTGCAAGACTAGATTTCTAGGTCACTATCATCTATGTATGCCTTTGGTAAGTGCTAGTTCAGTGGTTGTCACTCTTTGGACCTGAGACCTTTCTTCTGGTCTATAGATTTTCTTTATCATCTTTCAGCCTCTCTAATATTTTAAAAAGTGGTTATTATGATATTAAGCATATTGTATAAAAAAAAGCAGAAGATTGTCAAGATGTCGCTCATCTTACTGAAAGCAAAATAATAAATTCTACATAATAAAACACAATAAAATATCTATTATATTTTATTGTGACCATTTGTATTACCACTGGAATATTTAATTTGTAAAAAGCTAAATTCTATATTTTGCATTACTATTCATGTAACAAAATCCTTTACATAAAGTACGTAGGTGCTTTATGATGACTGTTGGATTGAGTTTAAAAAATAGCATAGCTCTATGGCATGTTATTAGAAATATATTATGATTTGACCAATTGATCAACAATGGTTCCTGTAAGATATGTTTCTGCATGAGTCTCAGAGTCACAATGTGATGATTACTCTTACTGTAAATAGCTATTTTGACACATGGATAATATAAATCTCTTTGAAACTCACACATAATGTTCATATAATTGCCATTGAATGTATTTATATATTTTGCATCTTGTTCTAAAATGAATCATCAACATAGTAATACGTAACACAATTTTAGGATTCAACATTTCTTTCAAGCACATAGATTTCCTAAAATTTACTATTTTGTATTTCTACATATCATTTTCTTCTTTCTTATAGAACTTCAGGAAGCAATGGTCTCAAATTGTGAACAATGCTATGATACTGTCTAAATATACCTTTTCCTGTTATTATATTTCTGAAGAAATTAAATTATCAATAAGAAATTTATATCTAAAATAAGCCATTCACACTTAAAACAGTTGAGAAATACTTTAGAACAGTGGTCCCCAAACTTTTTGGCTCCAGACCAGAGACTAGTTTCTTGTAAAACAATTTTTCCACAGACTAGGGGTTGGTGTGGGTGGGATGGTTTCAGGGTGATTTAAATACGTTATATTTATTGTGCACTTTATTTATATTACTACTATATTGTAATATATAATGACATAATTATACAACCCCAATACCACCACTGATCTAACAGGATCTGGAACTCAGGTGGTAACATGAGTGATGGGGAGCACCTATGAATAGAGATGAAGTTCAGATGGCTCATTGGGCCTGCCGCTGACCTCCTGCTGGGTGGCCTGGTTCCTGGTCGATATTGGTCAGGGGGCTAGGGGTTGGAGACCCCTGATTTAGAAAGTAACAAAAAGTTGTTGGTATGTTAAAGACGTGCATCATACGCTTAAGTGATTTTTAAAAAACAAGTGTTTTCTTAATTTCATAATGATTTTAGTTAAATTTTTTTAACTGAATTTTTATTTCCTTCCTTAAATAATGTACAGCGATCCCTCGTTTTTCGCGGTTAATGGGGACCAGAACCTTCCGTGAAAGCTGAAAAACCATTGCCCCTAGGAATTTTCGTGTATGCGGGTACAAGAATGTTTTAAATCTGGAAACAGTATTCATACTTTACTCATTTAAGACAAAAATGACAACAGTATACGTATTTACTTAAACGTGTCAGTGCTCATTAATAAGGTTAATGACAAAACCTTATACAGTAATAAACATGAATCAACATGGCTTTCTGAGAGAGGCGAAGAGGCTTGTGTGGGGGGCGGAGGAGAGGCGCTCACGTGACTCGTAGAAGCGTTAGGCTCCCTCGGAGACGCTTCTGCTGGAGGCGCTGACGGGAGAGCCGGGGGCTTTACCTTGGAGAGAAACATGGTGATGGGTCGTTGTTGTCTTTGTTTTTTCTTTTCCTTCAAAATTCCCCTGTACAAGGACATCACCCCGTCAACGCAATGGCTGAACTCGACAGCTCGAACCATATTGTCGTCCATGTCTTGTGCAAATTGTTGCATCGCTCTTGCCATGTTGCACAATTGTTGCAGATTCTCCAGGGTAAGGCCACGCTTTTCAGTTTCTTCTTCGTCTTCCTCTTCATTTTCAGTGAGGGAGGCTACCTCACTGATGAGGTTAGGAAACTTTTCCTCCACGTAACGACAAGCAGCATCGTTGTCAGCAGAGGAAGCCTCACCATACAGAAGCACGTTTCTGAGGCCGTATCTTTTTTGAAATTTTTCGAACCAGCCTTTGCTGGCTGAAAAGCCTCGTCCTCGAGGAGGCGAATCACTCCTGGCAGCACTAGTACTGGCTTGAGG
>PVKE010022168.1:0-25808 GCA_004027555.1 Craseonycteris thonglongyai
ATGTGGACCCACATGCTGAACTGGGATGTGCCCCTAGTTCAGTCCTTGCCGGGACCTATGTGGGAGGCTCCCAGCCCAGTTCCTGCTCTGCGCAGCCCCGAGCCCACCTGTGGAGTGAAACTATATGGAAAACTAATGCTGTCGACTATGGAGACTGCTCTGGGCCCTCCCCCTTCTCTCTGTCTCTCTCTGTCTCTGTCTTTCTCTGTCAAAAATCAATAAAATAAATCTTTAAAAAAAAATACATCATTGCCTCAATAAAATGGGATACCTTCAAAAACTATCTTTAAATGGATGTTGAACGATTTCCATAGATTTGCTTTTCTCTGCCTGATATCAACAGATTATTCTACTAGGCTGAAAGTTCCAAATTAGAAGAAATGTGTATCATTCCCTTCAATTCCTTAGTGCCTTCACTTCCATGCCTGTCTTCTGTTAGCAACTACACAGAGATTATTTTACATATTGTTACCATATTTGGTTTCCCAAATATCAGAACAACAATCTTTAATTAGAAACGCGTACTCAAGGACACAATGGGACAAGGTTTAAAATCAGAACTACCCTGGAAAATGCAAGACATGTTTTCCACTCTCTAAAATCCTGTGATTTTCTCATCCTCAATTATACCTCTCAGCTGTTCCATGGTTCCTTCCCTTACCCCTCCCCTCAGCATATCAGCAACTAGGTATAGCTTAATTAATTTAAATATAATGTTGGGGATTGTTCTGCAACTACTGCCCTCCAATTTACAGACATGGTTCCAATACAAATATCTTTGATGATGCAGGCTTTGGAATTATGGAACACTTTGTAAGTTATTTTCTATAGTGGTTGTATACCTGGTCAGATTTCAAGAGTTTTCCTCCCTTCCTCCCTTCTCTTCCATTAATTTACTCACCTGTTCATTTTACCAATATCTATGAAGTGCAAGAAACTGTGTTAGGCCCTGAGTACAAAGATAAATAGAACCCAATGTATCCCATGATCTGGAGGAGAGAGACAGTAAAACACATAAAGAAATGATTATGAGTACTAACATGAATAAAAATTTATGGCAACTCATTGTCGGAAGAAGTTGCTTGGGGAACTTCAAGGATGTGACTTCAAGGATGTGACATCAGAATGGAGTCTCAAAATTTAAATAGGAGTTTGCTTAGTAGATGAGTCAGGGGAGTGCAAAGGAGAGCAGACAGCTTAACTAAGGAACTAAAACTCGTTCAGAACCAGAGTGAGGCATGAAATGACAAAGGTATGCCTAGAGGACTAGTGTGCTTGTGCGGGACATCATGTAGGAGTACAGTGAGGAACCACTGAAGAGTCTTCCCTGGGTGAGTTGCAGAGGGCTTTTGGAGTCCACCCACCACTCCCCTACTGCTGGGGAACTGCTTTAAAATATACATGACAGCAGCCGTCTCCATGGGAAACCTCATGACCCTGCCTCCTTATCCTCCCTGGTAAGTGACCTGGCAGCCTATGACTGACCATGAGTAGACCAGTCACAGGACGTGGGCTCGCCACTCAGTGATTGGCCAGGGGCTCAGTGGGTAATAACACATGCAGGCTCAGAGAAGGCATTCTTTACTTGCTGCTGAGAAAGCTAATTAGGAGCATGCGGTGGTTCTTCCAGAGGTTATTTCCCTACTTGGTAGAAAAAATCATTGCTGTCTAGAAGAGAATATACCATTTGAGGCACACACAGAAATAGAAACATGAGGCAAAGACAGATGAGAGAGAATCACGATATCTTTTAATGCTTCATTCTAGACTGAGAGGTCTCCAAAGCCTCCTGGATTACCCTTCACAAAAGAAATTTCTTCTACTCTGTCACTGCTCCTCCCACCCCCACCCCCCAGCCAAAGGCTTCAAATTGCTTGAGCTACTTTGAGTCCGGTTTTTAGCAGGGGCACCAAGGCAAACGGACTAATGATAAGATCCTCCCTCACCTCTGCCTCTACCAGAAACACCACAACCCCCAGCCATATGGAAAGAGGGCCTTTGTCTGGAGCCCTATATGTCTTAACAACCCCCTGTCCAAAAGTTCTGTGGCAAAAGAATACTGCTGTTTAGGAAAAGAAGAAACCTAACAATAAAATGTGGCAGGTGTTGTCAGGATAGCCCTGATTGTTTCCTTAAGCTACTAAGTCAGTTGCACAAGAAGCAACTGCAAGTACGATTGTAACTCCAGAACACCGACCAAACAGGAACACAGAGTCACTACTGTTTGGGAGCCTCTCCCATTCTGTCTGCCTGTTCGAAGATGACAGAGACCCAGTTTAGGTGGTTAAGTCTGCAGTCTTTATTTTTACCACCCTAATATAGTAATAACGTAGTCAGATGTGCATGTTAATAAGATTTTTCTGGTTTACTTCTTGGAGAATTCCTGTGCTATAATTCTTCAAAGTGAGTATTGTTGACCTTAAGCAAATGGCCAGATATTTCTCCAGTAAAAGAGGTTTATTCTGGTACAACAAAGAATTGCAGTTCAGGACATGTGGTCTAAGGGCAAACCATATGCAAGTCCAAAGAAACAAAAGAAGGACCATTCTTTTATGGACTTGGGAGGGGGCTGTTGTAAACAGAGTCCATGGAAGGACACTGAAGGTTAGAAGTACAGTGACTTTTCATTGCTGAGTTATGGCAGTCTCCCATTGGCTGAGCTGTAACTGGGCAAGGAGAAAACTTCTTTTCCTCCTGCTGAACTAGTAAAGCGGTACAGCACACCTTAGAGATAATGAGGGTTCGTCAGAGACCAACACCATAAAGCAATTTGTCATCTTTTGGGTGGTGGAGGGTCTTGCTTTTATTTTGTAAAAAATACAATATCTATGAAACTGGAAAAGTGAAGCACAATGAAACGAGATTTGCTTGTATCACTTCCTGTTGGAGATGCAGGTATGTCTTCCTTTTGGGGTCAATAGTGTGCATTGAGTGACACATGCTTGAGAGTTTTCTTCTCTAGCTTTCTGACTCCATTTTAAATGGAATTTCTGTTTACTAATTTTCACAGTATAATGTGAGTTTTATCCAGTGCATAGATAGAAGAGTTAGAAACCATGCTTGTCAAAAGATACAAACTTCCAGTTATAAAATGAGTAAGTTCTAGGGATATAACGTACTGCATGGTGACTATTGTTACCAAAAACTGTGTTGCGTATTTTAAAGTTGCTAAGAGAGTGGATATTAAAAGTTTTCACAACACACACACACACAAATTGTAATTGTGTGAAGTGATGGATGTGTGAACCAGCCTTATTGTGGTAATCATTTCACAATATATACATATATCAAATCATTATGTTGTATACCTTAAACTTAAAGCATAGAGTATTAAATATCTCTATGGTAAAGAGATATCTCTATCTCTTATAGTAAAACTATAAAGTTTTAGTTAAAAAATACAGTTGGAAAAGGGAAAATACCATTCTTGTTTAAAAAAAATTCACTGACCAGTACAGAAATAAATATTCAGCATATATATTAAGATAACAATTCAAGGGCAAAGTGCTTCCATTCTCTAGGCCAAAGACCAATTACTTGGAAAAGTACCCTGGTACTAAACTTGGCTTCTGTTTCTTTAGAAAGAAATAGGCAGTCTCTGTCAACATTAGGGGTCAGGTTGGAAAGGTCTTTGCAAGCAAAGTGCTGAGTTACTCTCCTGAGCTGACTGGAGCCTGTCTGTCTCCAGCTCTGGGCAGATAACACACCAGAGCATCGGCCTCAGTTTCTGGAGGGCAAACCCCAAAGAGACCACATTCCTGTAATCTAGCCTGAGTGTTCCCACAGCACAGAGGGAAATGAGACTACCTCTGACTTGCCAAACCTCAGCTGAGAAAGCACACCCCACTGGCAGCAGCCTCTGCTCCCAAGAATTCTGGGAGAAGATCCAGACAGAAGCACTTTATGTGGGGCAAGTGCACCACTTCAGCATCCTGTTTCCTCTCCTGGCAGGGAGACATTTTTTCTTTTTGTCTGTTGCAGACATTAGAACTGGATCATGTGCCTAGCACACCTAACGATGGGAATCAGTGACTTGAGGGGAAAGCTGCAAAGAAGGTTATGTAAAAGGAGCAGGGAGAGAGGAAAGGGGGGGCAGAGAGAACTTCTACTTTAGACCAGCAATGCACATCCCGAAGGCAGGGCTAACGCTGCCGACACAGGGTCTCTGCAGGGAGGCTGAGATGGGGCTGGCTTGCTCAAGGGACTTCCACTGGCACAGGAAGGCAGGCTTTGGGAACTGTCAGGACCATTTGTCAATTTAGGGGGAAAGTCTCCTGTTTTTACATGAGGATGAAGTGGTTACCTTTTTGGTGGCAAGCAGCACTGAAATTGCAATTGAAATGAAAACCTGTTCTTGTTGGTCTGCCATGTGAAAGCCCATATCTCTTCTGTTTTGTATTACTTTAAGGTCTCTTACAGATGCCCAAGTCTGATATATATATGTATGTATATACATATATATGTATATATACATACACACACACACACAGCTACAAAGCTTTTATTTATTCAAAATAGCTTTGTTGTTGTTTTTCTAAGTATACCTGCTCCTTGGAGGAAAAATAAAACTCAAGGGCATATAAAAAAGTACAATGTTAAAAGTAAAAACAATTTGGAAACTCATAAACAACTGTAAACAATTTGGCAATTATTCTTTCCATTCCTTTTATTTTCTGTTTTCCTCCCCTAAATTGGTTATTGGACACTTACTATATGATAGACACTGTACTTTCAAAGATGATAGTAGAGGAAGGCACCGGGCATTGGTGAAGCTTGGATTTCTAGCTTGTGACTGCGTGGATAATGGTATGAACTCAATGAAACAGAGCATGCAAAAATGATTAGTGATCAGTCACAAGCTGCTGATAGTATAAAATGGCACAACCCATTGGAAAGTGTTTGGAAATATCCACTAAGGCCAAATTTATGTAACCCTGAGCCAGCATCCTACTTCTGGCTGTGTACCTAATAGAAATGTGTACATAAGTTCACCAAAAACATGCACAACAATATTTATGGTTTTACCTTAATATGTGGTGATTGTTTTAAAATGCAGGTTTCTGAGAGCCAGCCTCAGAGATTTGAGTTCTGTAGATCTTGCTTGGGGTTCTAATAATTCTAAAGTAATTAGTCCTTGGACCACACCTTGAGAAACTCTGGGTTAGAAAATTATCTTCTGTGGGGCCTAAAGTTTCCCTCAAAACTAGACAAGTCAACTGACCTCTCTGAGTTTTCGCCTATTTGTTTTATTAAAGTGAGGATATCAATACCTGTCTAATAGCATTAAATGTGTGAGAATAAATTAATGTATATATATATACATGTGTGTGTGTGTGTGTGTGTGTGTATACACATTATAAATAATCATGTTGTATACCTCAAATGAATGCAATGTTATATATCAATTATATATCAAAAAACCTGGAAAAAATAAGTTAATATATATAAATGCTTATATTCATGTGTTTTTCCCTCTGTCTTCCATTATAGGTACGAATTCATGACATTCTCTTTTCTAAAAGCAAATGTAAACATAAAAACAACAATATATACAGTGCCAGAAAATAGTGTTTATTGAGAACATGGCCTGAAGACACTTCTTGATACAGAACAATTTACAATTGTGAAGGAAAGTAATTCTTGAACTGATATTTACTGTATCCTATTAAAATACCTGATGAGGGGAAGTTGGGATGGCTCAGCAGTTTGAGCGCTCACTTTGCAGCCCCGGAGACGAGGGATCGAATCCTGGCTCCGGCACAGATGGACCCATGTGCTGAACTGGGGTGTGCTCCCAGTTCAGTTCTTGCCGGGGCCTATGTGGGAGGCTCCTGGCCCAGTTCCTGCCCTGCATGGTCCCATACCCACCTGTGGAGTGAAACTACATGGAAAACTAATGCTGTTGGCTGTGGAGACTGCTCTGGGCCCTCCCACTTCTCTCTGTCTCTCTCTGTCTGTCTCTCTGTCAAAAACCTATAAAAATAAATCTTAAAAAAAAACACCTGATGAAGGGACTCTGAGATATCCCAGAAACAAAAGCTTTTCAAAAGGGAAAATGGAAAGCCTGACTAGACTAAAAGAAATTAATTCATCCACACAATTGAGAAACAGGATACCGTAGATTATCAGTACAACTTGTCAAGGTGGCATGAGGCCCACCAGTTTTTGCTTAATATCTCTCAGAGAACTGATGGAAGCCCTAGGCACTGGGAGAGGTAATGTCATGCCTTACAGTGAACACAGCCATTAAATGGCAGTTAATTTAGTTTCCTTCTTAGAAAATATACCATAAAAACAAAACAAAACTATTATGTAATCAAACACTGGTACATAACACATTCCATTAGCAAACCCTGAGAAATCCTCATAGCTACCAGTGCTTTCTATCTACCAGGAATGGTGCTAGGCACTTTTAGTTAAACTTAGCAGATGAGGAAATGAGTGAAGATCATAGAGGGTAAGTGAATTACTCTAGATCATACCTGAGTCTATTTGATCTATTGCCAAGGGCTTTAATAAATCTTTAGGGTTTGTGCTGTTCACATACTAATGAGATATGATATAGACTAGATCCTGAACTTTGTACTCTAGTATAAACTTTGCTTAATATGCTAAGCAAATGTCATGGAAGAATCACCTGTATGGCATAGACTGCCTAGGTATTCACCAAACCTATTTCTTCTTCATTCTGGAACGCAGCTAGACTATATTTTCTAATCTCCTTGCAGTGAGTTTGGACATATGACCAAATTATGGCCTACAAAAGATGGGTGGATGTGATGTGAACCATCCCCAGGCCTAGCCTAAAAGCAAGAAGATGGAATAAAATTAAGTCTCTCAGTCATTGCTCAGAAGAGAATCATCCTGTGGGTTAGGAATACCCATTTTATCTTGGACCTGAGTGTAAAAACAAAAACAAAAGAAAAAAAGTTCTTATTTTTAAACCACTGAGACTTGAAAGTTTATCTGGTATGGTAGAATGACCTTGGAAACATTTTTCATGTATCACACTAAGTAGTCCTGTGATTGATATCCACAACCATTCATTAAGGTGGCAGCTATAATAGATTAAGTTGGTGAGGATGGCAAACACTTTTAAAGACAGGAAGCAAATTTACTATAGGTTGTTTGTGAAAAAGAACTTCAAAAATGAAATAGAAATTCAATAATTACACAGAATACAATTTGGAACAAACACATATATATTCAGACATATGAGAAATTGCCTAACCACTTTATTGCTGTGAAAAAAAAAAAATGTCATGATCAAAATGGAACATATGTGAGATATGAATAAGCAATAATGTTGCTAGTTTAGATATAATTATAGGTATTAATAAATAGACATATACACAAATATCTAAGGTACAGGAAGAAGTATCTCACATTGGTACAGGAATTGGTGGGGGTTGGGGGGGGTTTCAATAGCTCTCACCCACATCTAAAAATTGATTATAAATATCACAAAACAACAAAAAAGCCCACAATCTGAGGCTCAATAGGATAGTGTTAGATTTTTAGTGTAGTCAACCATCCTTGGCCTTTGACTCCATGTGAGGAATTGGTTATAGGTAAGGTGATTGTCCCAATTTGCCCAGGACAATCCCAGTTTATGACTGTTGTCTAGGCCTAATTATTAATAGCCCCCCCCTTTCTTTCTTTAGAGTGTCTCAGTTTGAATGATATATTATAGGATTACCCTTGCTTTTGGCCAAACTTCAGGAATTCAATGCAGATTTTTCTCCCTGCTCCAACAACTGATATTCGTATAGAGCTATTATTGATAACTACTAATACCACCACGAAAATTAGGTTGATGATGCAGAAAGCATGTTTCTTCTCTTTTAACTTCACAGGATAACTATTTACACTTTTGGATAAGCCTGATGCACTGTCACCCTCCCTACCCCACTGTTATGAGGGAATAGAAGGAAAAGTCTTCTCTAATATACAGATGACATCATCTATTGTTAAAAACTCCGAGTGAGCTTAACACACAGCAGCTTCCTCTAGTCTATATAATTAACCAGAATGAAAGGCACCAGATCCATGATTTTAAAATGAAAATCATCATTTTAGGTAGCTGGCAAAAAATTTTTGCCTGAATTATTCTAAATAACCCTATAACATAGATATTGAATTTTTTAACAGACATTTTGCAAAGTGTGTACTAGAGGACACATCAGGATGTCATTCTGAGTGATGCTTGATCTCTTATGGCACTTAATTAAGATAACTTAGGGAAGATAGTTCTAGGGAGAAGTATCATAACTCCTTTGAAGTATCGCCTATGTTAAAGTTATCGTAGCCATCACTACAGCTCTAATTCTCAATTTGGACTTCCCATAGTCATAGAGAACTTGACATAACAACACATATGGTTTTAGGTTTTGGACATTCAGTTTTACATTAGTGTTTGTAATATTAACTTTTTAATATTTGAATAAACATGAATATATTTAATGGAATGTAAAATATATGTGAATTTTTTAGATAAAGATAAGTTCCCAAAGAATATTTTCATTTCCTATAGACTACAGTGTGATGTCCCATGTCTTCTGAATACTGGGTGGGAACACTGGAAAGGAACTGCTTTAAGGTAGAGAACTTTCAGCCTTGGTCATTTGCCTGTTACCACGGTCCCAAACTCAATGGGCTGCAATACAGCATGGCGGTTAAGAGTACAGGCTTTCCTATTGAACAGACCTAGTTATTGTCCTGTCTATGTCATTTACTAGCTCTGAAACCTTGGCTTAGTGTAAAATAGGGGTAATAATTCATAGAAGTATGTAAATTGCTCAGCACAATACCTGGCTCGTAATAAGCACTCCACAATTGTTCATTATTTCTTCAGAGCTTTCCCGACCCTATTCATTGGAACTCCCTATGATCTATATAATTTTGTTCTAGAGAGTATAAAGGGAGATATGGAGAAACTGGAAATGATCTTGAAAAAAGCAACAACAAAGGTATTTTTAAAAGCTGGGAAGCTACAAAGAAAGATGAAGGGAACCAGGGTGTTTTTAGCTTGAAAGAGAGAAAGCCAAAATGTGGCAATAGCATTCAAGTGCAAGAATTATTATGAGGGGGAGGTTGGCAGGTTATTTTCCATTTCTCCCAGAGTTAGCACACATGAATATTACAGCAAAATAACTTGCTCTGACACCAATAAGAATGTCTTGTCAGGGAGACTGACAACACTATAGCAGCATGCTAGAGAAGGTATGACTATATAAACCTGGGAGCATCTAAAAATACCCTGACTTATTCAGGTAAAGATCTAGTGGCTGCCCTAGCTGACCTTTTAAATCTGAGTCTCAGAGCTCAGTTTTCCACCAGTTAAGGGACTCACTCCATATTAGACTCTCTAACATATAGGGCAGAAATATATGACCCAGCCTTTTGGAGACACACCTATAAAAATTAATATGAGTTCGAGGAACAGTTTTAGATTTATAATAATGATGATAATGTTAATAACAATAGTTTACATTTATTAAATAGTTTTACTATGTGAAAAGCCCTAAGTATTTTATATATCTTATTTTTTGCTGTTAAATAATTAGTGTATACACCTAACTACATGAACTAGTCTAATCCAGGCACATCTTGGACCTTTTATTTTTAAGTCTACCCAGGAATGCATGATGAACAATAGCCACCTAAACAAATTGTACCCACTCTTTCATGCCTAAGTAAAATTGTTCCTTTTCTATGAGAGCTGCCTGACTCCTGTCTTACTAGTCATTTGTTTTTCTCTAAACTCACAGCTTTTATCCTCTATACCACTCATATGAGACTTAATCAGATCATTACTTTGAAGCATATGTACTGTTGTTTTCTTTGACTATTCAACTTTATTCATTTAACTCTTCATGGGCGTATATGACATCTTCTAAGCCCAGTTGGAAAATCTTCAGGGAAACCAGCTGTAGTAGTTCTGTGTTGGTATTTTGGCTATTCATATCCATTTTGCTACTTTGGTGACAGTAACTTGTTTTTGATTTGTGAAATTCTCTTTCTTCTATTGTGTGTAGTCTTGATTGGACAGTCCATCGAAACTCTGTCCTTCCTTTTCTAAAGGGTAAGTGACTCGGTGCTAGTTGGACTTTGCCTCCTATGGCTTTGAAACTTGAACATGGTATCACGAACACAGGGAAAACAGTTGATTCATTCTAGTGCCAGTGACCTGGGGAAGTTGTCTACTTTCTGCTACCTTGGCCCCCTAGATCAACTAGATTCTATTCTGATCCAAACCTGCTATTCTAGCCTTTCTTTGAACTACCTGATAGCCTTGCAGTAAGTTAGCCATTCTTTTTGTTGCTGGCAACCACAACATGCTGATGGTTACAGGGGCAAATCCTCTACCTCTTTGTAAGGCCCACCACAGAAAATGCGGTGCTTGTCACACAGTAAATGTTCATGAGGACACCTGTGAACACTTAAGTTGAAGAACTTAAATGGAAAAAACAAGCACTAACAAAGAGAAATAAGATTTATGAAAGCATTTTGTAAATAGATAAGAGGTTTAAAAATTCCAGTAGAGAGCCCAAGGAATGTTATACGAGTGATAAAATTGTTAAATAGTATAATAATCATACCAACACCTAACCTGGCTACCTTTACTTTGCTTATTAGCGTGCTTGAGAGGGGCAAGTGGCACACTGCAAAATTCCAGCTAAGATGGCCTAAATATCTTAGTGGTTGTACAATCTTCTACAACTTCTAGCACTTCCTGGTGCGGAAGGCCCTCCTTTAAGTAATGATAAATTGATTTGAGCCAGGATGAGTGACACTCACTGGATCACATCAGAAATTAATTCTATTTTTACATTTCAAATGGCTTTAGTAGAGTCATGCAAATGTGTACTACCAGGGCTGGAAAGAAATGAGAACAGAACTCAGAGAAGTCAGACCAGCGTCAAGCATGGGACCAAAATAGAAAGTAATACCCACAGCAGTTGTAATTGCTCCACACAGTATAGGGAGTTGAATCAAATGACCTCTAAAGCCTCCTCCAATTTAGGCATTTTTTTTGGTTTCTACTTCTTTCAGTTCATGAGTATAACTCTCAGACTTAGTCCCACAAAAAGGCACCAGTGAAAGGGTGTTGAAAATAGTGTTTCCGCAATTTGCTTTTAAAAAAAGTTTATTAGTCATACAAATAGAACTTTTAAATTCAGGTAACATTTTTTTAAGGGCCTATTGTGCACAAATAACTATTCTAGGTACTAGGATGAAGGGCAAGCAAGATGCAAAGAAAAATAGTTACAGCTGCTGCTTTTCAGTAGCTTATAATTTACTGAAATGGATGCTGTGCCACTTAATGCTTTCTGCACTAAAGAACTCTTTGTAAACAGTAGCATTCATAAATTGACCAGCGACAAAGCTTTCCTTGCCTTCAAGGGGCTTTTAGTTCTTTATAGCATTCTTCACTGACTAATCTCCATGTATTAGGCTCTGGGCTAGGTGATGTGGACACTACCCTGAGAAAGATTGACAAGGTCTTTTCTTCAACGACCTCAGAGGAAACTTGGGATAACCTAAATCCCCTACTTAGTTTTGTTATGCCAATTATTAATCTTCTCCAGACATTTTCCTCTTACAGTCATAGTGCCATTTTGAAAAATCAAATCTGATCGTGTCACATTTGTCTTGCTTCAAACTCTCCAGTAGTTTCTCTTGGTATGTAACTCAGACTCCTTTATAATGAAGGTAAAGTCTTGTATCCTCTGGCTCTTGGCCATTGTCATTAGAAGGCTCTTTAAATGGCAGGATGGGTGCTCCTTATAATCTAACTCAGCCTGGACAGATTGCAGTTGACATAGTAAGCAATGCTTACTCACCATGTTATCACAAATACCCATAAGTATTCAGTGATTACTTCTACCCTCCAAGTCCAGGGGCTTTTGATGAAGACCCAGAATGGAAGCCCAGGGAGAAGTAGGTCAAAGGCAGTGCAGAAATTTAGGACAAATGAGTTACCTTTTATTCTTCCAAGGCAAGCACTCTAGCCTCTATGAAATAGATACGTGAATGGATGAAGACTTACAAAAATGAGAAAACATGATATCCTGAAAGGGTAATCGTGGAAAGGAATTTTATCACATTGCTAGACCTTTGAAGCATGCTCTGGACAGTTACTTGAGATGTTCTTAGATTCTCTTGGGCTGCCATTGAAGATTATAGGCAGAATTTGCCTGTTTATCTGAGAGGTGTTCTACCCATAATGTACTTCAAAGGGTCTATGAGTCCTGTTGTCGTCTGCACAACATTCATCAAATTCCCAAAGGGACTTCTAAAATTCAGTAAAGGTTAAAAACCATGACAAACAAACCAAGGCTATAGATATAATCCCGATACTGAATTCCATTGATTTTTGTTACTAAGAACAGACCAGTTTCTCAGGTTAGTGTGTGAGGCAAGTGGTCACTGAAATGTCATCAGCTTACTTAATAATGACTGATTTTGACTGTCTAAACCTCAGTTTTCTTAGCTATAATGGGGAATATTAATAATTAATTTATAGGGTTATTGTAAGGATTAAATGAAATAATGTATGTAAAATACTTAATACAATACCTGAAACTTGATAGGCATTCAAATTGGTGTTCATGTTATTATTTCACTGAACCTCACGTTGTGTTAAGGTCTTCACATCAGAGCCCTTTCTGTGCTGTTGCTATGTTCCTCTTGTACCTTATGAAGAACACTCTTCTAGGTCCTTGGAACCAATGTAAAAATATAGAACATTTGAGCTGGAAAAAAAATGTGGGGAACTTCTTAATTTAAGGAAGAGTATGCTGAGGCCTGAAGACTTATCCAAGGTCCCATGGCTAACTAGAGGCAAAACTGGGTCTTGAACAAGTCTCCTAGTCCAGTGGCTTTACTGCTACCTTATTATTAATATCCCAAATTGTATGGGCCACCCTAAACAAATACACTAATATACATGTGTATTTATTGAGCACTTAACCTAGACCTAAAGCTGTGCTAAAAACTTTGGGAAGTATGAAACTAGTATGAGACATTCTTTACAACTAAATCATTATAATTTATAGCACAGATGAATCAACTTGCTCTTCTCATTGCAGATGTCTTCCCTCAATAATTTTATATTAATTTTGAATGTTCCTTTTAGTTTCTGACTTCAACTATGAAAATAAGAGAATTGTATACATGAATTCCTCTAAGGAGTTCATGGCTGATTATTTTTTTTTAATCTTTTTATTTATTTATTTATTTATTTATTTATTGACAGAGACAGAGAGAGATACAGAGACAGAGACAGAGAGAGAACTGAACTGGGGGAGCTCCCAGTTCAGCATATGGTTCCGCATGGGCCAGGGCCGGGATTCGATCCCTGGTCCCCGGCGCTGCAAAGTGAGCGCTTAACCCACTGAGCCATCCCGGCTTCCCCCATGGCTGATTTTTGATATGCAGAAAACTCTACTACTAGGATCAGGCACACATTCACCCATTGACAGTTAGATCTCCCAATAATCCTTCTTCACGGATGAAATCTAAAAGGCTCGGAGATATGAAGTTGCTTACCCAAGTTCTTCCACGATGCCAAAGCCTGTGTTTCTGCCACACAGATTTTTTTGAACTTTTTAACTTCAATATTAATCTCTAGCAGCAAAATAAATAAAAAGGACAGTACACAAACATGATGCATACAAATTGTTTAATTGGTAGGAATTTACTCTATAAATATTTATTAGGTATTGATTATTTCCTAGTCTATATCACAGGAGGGTAAAATTAGCATCACAGCAGCCACACTTGGCCTTTTGTTTTCTCCTCCCATACTCCACCCCCACCTGGGTCACACTTGTGTTTGTGAGCTTGTCCTCCCAGACACCAAGGGCCCTCAGCTGTTTTCTTCTTTAGCAGTTTCATCTTCTGGGTAATCAGATGTGCTGCTTAGGCTGCTGTGTCCTTGTCCTAAAACTTCAGGTTCTTGGAGTTATCTTAAAGTGACACAAATTTCATTCACCCCATTACGCTGGTTACAAAGCCCTGTGGCCTCATGCTCTGAATGCCCTACAAAGGTGTAAATGAAGCGCATTTCGTCTTCATTCAGACGTGAGAGCTGTAGTCTGGACCACAGGACTGTAAGTGATAGATGTGTTCAGCATTGCCCTTCTTACTGAGCCTGGCCTGTGGCCTCCAGTCCCTCTTGCCCAGGAGCTTCCCTAGGCTTTCATGCAAATAGGCAACTTTGAACCAGCCCAGAGAATGCCAGATATGCTCATTTCATGTGCAAAGGACACACATGATCTCAAACAGTTAATCTGTCTCACTCTTTTTCCTACGTGAGGTGGGGGTACTGTGGATACAAAAGAGAGCACAATCCCATTCACACCAATTTTCACCCCTTACACCAGGCTCCCAGATCTCTTTTGAGTTTGTCCACACATTAGGCTCTTTCTCTATCTCAGTGTCTGAAACTGATTCTGAATAGCATGGCTGAGAAGTCACTCTCTCCCCACCAAAATACCTTTTTTGTAACTATTAATAATATTAATTAGCCTTTGCTATGTGTCAGATACCATGGTGCACTCTTTACATACCGTATATCATTTAAATTTCAAAACACCATAATTGTGTAGATATGAAAATGGAGGTTCAGAAAACTTAAATAATATCCTTTAGGTCATCTAGGATTTAGGTAATAGAGCTGAAAAGAGACACAATCCTGACCAAAATCTCCTTTCCTGACTACTAAGCTATATTGCTTTTCTTTAGCTGCCTCAGTTTAATACTGATTTCTCAAATTTGAAATAGATTTTTTTAAAAACACAAGATAACTAAGAGGAATACACATGCATAATTAGTATGAGCTAAGTTTGCATTATCATTTTCATGTCAAGCCCATTTTTGTGAATGTTTCATTAAAACAGTGTTTGGGATGACAAAAATTCAAAGATGCACATTTGCTAGTTGAAGCAAGAAAATGTCAATAATCCCACTTTATTTTATTAATTTAGTTATGGCTCAGGCAAGTACAGCTGGTACTGCTATTCTTAGAACTAGAAGAAATGAGAAGGAAAAATATTTGTTAACTGATAGACTCAGACAGTTTCAGGAGATGACTCCACTACTCCAAATCTCTAGTCATCTTCCATCCCCCTCTGCTCCTAACAAATCATCCACTGCAAACTGTGCTGGAGAGAACAATGTGAGAATGGAATTAATCAAAAAAAGACAAGGGACCAGCAGTCTATCACAGGTGACAGTTTGATTAATGAAAACTAGAGAGCAGCTAGTACAATTCAAGAAATCAATGAGACCCAGGCAAAGGCAAAAACAACTAGAAAAATTTAGCTCTCCCTAGAAAATAATAAAAAGATACCTTTGTATTTGTTTAGATCCTTTGACCTGAGAATGTCAAGGCGTTTCACAAGCAACTTATTCTTGTCTCTCTTACAGATAAATCAACACAGATATAAATGCAACTTGTGCTCTAGGCTAACAGAAAATAGGAACAGAGAGAAAAGGAATCATGATCTCCACAACTTTTCTTGTAATTGATGCCTCCATGAAAGGACAACTGAAACGTTATGCAGTCATTTTTATTAATCTTGTAGTAGATATCTTTGGGGGTATATGCCCAGTTCAGAGTGGTTCTTCTTTGAGAACTTCTCCCTTTGTTCACAGAAGTGAATCATGGCTGCTCTGTTTGTTCAGGGTGTCTTCCACATTCCCACTATGGCCATAGTTGATTGGATCATGGGTGGACACCTGTCCCAACTGAGGCCAATCAGAGTCTCCAGTGACTTGGAATTGGGATTCAGAGAACTACTTGAAATGTAAATCAGGCATTGTGAAGTACGATAGAGCAAAGAAGCAGTCTACAGAAAGATGAATGAAGCAGTGGATTAGAGAACTGAGCAGGTATCTCTCCTGGTTCCTGACAGCTGTCTAATTTTTTATTTCACCCCGCTCTAAGGCCAAGCCACATGGTCTGCCTTTAAATTGAGTGAAATACTCCTGAATACTATTTTTAGATTCTCTTCCACTTAAATTAGCTCAAGTAAGTTTCTGCTCCTTGCAACTAGAAGTATCATATAAGTACCTCATTGATTGGTCTGTTGGGTTCACATTCTCCTTGAATTGTTTGCCTTGAAGTCTCTTTTAGTTCTTCTCCTACATCTCCATCTATTTCTCAGCCTCCATTAATTGTGCCTCTTTTTTTTCTTCTTGCCCCTTACATACTGATATTTCCTAATGCTCTGTGCTCAACCCATCTCTCTGTCTCTGACAGTTAGAGAGACTTTCACCTCCTCATTGGTTTCAATTAATACCTACAAGCACCTGAATCTCAAATCTCTATCTCTAGTCGCTACCTCTTGACTGGTCTTGCCAAGCCACTCTGGGTGGCCTCACAGGATCCTTAAATTCAAGAATCTGAAATCACTCATTGTGCCCTTCATCTCAAAAGGCCTGATTTTTCCCATGTTTTCTATTAGAAAATACCTATGGCATCTAACTAAGCTACATGCCATAGTTATTTTGAAATGGTTCTTCTCTCTTACTCCTTGTCATAATTTAATCTTCATCATCTCTCAAGTAGATAATTTAATATATTTTCCTAAGACTTTTTTTTCTTCACAATATCATATAACCAACTCCAACCATAGTCAATCTATCCTCTACGCTCTGCCAAAGTGTAGAGTACTTTCACTTCTACTGCAGTAATCTATTTCTAACCTTGTGTCAACACCACATCAGCACCGATTACTATAGCTGTGTAGTGAATTTTGAAAATGGAATATGTGAGAATCTTTTAAAAATGTAAATTCATGGGCCCCACCTCCAAAGATTTTGATTCAATCAGCATGGGATAGACCATGAGTCTGATCTTTTACAAATTCCCTAATCTGTCTATTGCAGGGTTCCAAGGATGCCACAGAGTAATGGCAAAGAATGTAAGCTTTAAATCCTGACTGTTCAGGACTAAATTCTGGCTCTGCCCTTACTTGCTGGGTAACACTGGGAAGGATATTCGCTTCTTCTTCTGTAAATTAGGGATGATAATAATAGTACTTTTTACATGAAATAAATTCATTAATTCATGTAGAACAGGAGAGTGCCTGGGACTCCATAAATGTTGCTGAGGGGAATGTACAGGGAACACAGAAAGAGGAAAAAAAAAATGTGCTAACTTGATGACATCAAAATTTCTCAGCAATTTGGCAAAAATCTAAAAAGACTGAACAAGAAGTGAAAAAAGCACATGTTCACTGAGTTATGGTTCTTTTCTTATGGTAGTATATATAGCCCAAAAGTTGCCATTTTAACTATTTTTAACTGCACAATTAAATGGCATGAATTACATTCACAATATTGTGCAGCCTTAGCTTTTATCAATTTCCAAGTTTTTATCACCCCAAACAGAAACTCTGTAGCAATTAAACAATAACTCCCCATTTCTCTCTCCCCCCAGTCTCTGGTAACTTCTAATCTACATTATGAATTTGACTATTCTAGAAATATATAAGTGGAACCATGTAATATTTGTCCTTTTGTGTCTGGCTTATTTCATGTAAAATAATGTTTTAAAGGTTCATCTATATTATAGCATATATGAGAAACTCATTCCTTTTTATGACTGAATAACAATATTCTATTGTATGTATATACCACATTTTGTTTATTCACTTATCTATTGATAGATGCTTGGATTTTTTGTACTTTTTGGCTATTGTGAATAATGCTGTAGTAAACATTGGCATACAAATATCTGTATGAATCCCTGTTTTCAATTCTTCTTTTTTTTTTTTATTGATTTTTGACAGAGAGAAACAGAGACAGCGAGAGACAGAGAGAAGGGGGAGGGCCCAGAGCAGTCTCCATAGTTGACATTAGTTTTTCCATATAGTTCCACTCCACAGGTGGGCACAGGGCTGCACAGGGCAGGAACTGGGCCAGGAGCCTCCCACATAGGTCCCGGCAAGAACTGAACTGGGGGCACACCCCAGTTCAGCATGTGGGTCTGCATGGGCCGGGGCCGGGATTCGATCCTCAGTTCCCGGGGCTTCAAAGCGAGCGCTTAACCCGCTGAGCCATCCCAGCTTTCCCCCTGTTCTCAATTCTTTTGAGTATATATCCAGGTGTAGAATTTGAGTAACTGATCTTTTCATAGAAATAAAATGCTGTTTTGTAGTGAAGGAAGCCCTTTGCTATCATGTTCAAATTCTGCCCTTAATGACAGGAGGCTAATCTTCTCAGTCCTCCCTTGACCCAAATGTCTGCAGCTCATGTACTTGCTGTCTGGGCCATAGAGATGTGAGGGCCATAGAGGAGGGCAGGCTGGGAAAGGCGGTGTTCAGATTACTACTAGATGGCAGAAGTCAGTGATAAGGCTTGAGGGAACCAGGGAATCTGCCTTGCAACTCTTCCTTGACTCCTTTTCTCTGATACCTCCTGCTTTCGACAGGGTTGTTTTCTCAGAACAAGGGACTATAAGGTTATATGTAAGGACTCAGAAAGAAATGAAGAGGGACTGCATTACTGTGCATATCTATTGACCCTGCCAACTGCTAAGGCTATCATTACAGCCAGCAGGAGCCTCTAAGGAAAAAGTAAAGGAGTGATTGGAATAGAGTTGGTGGGACAAGGCAGCTATCAGTTGCTAAGGACATTCCCAAGTAGGTAGGAAGTTTCTGATACAGCTTTCCCTCTCACCCACCTTACTACTGGAAGTCCACTTCAAAAATTATCCCAAACACTGGTTTTACCCTGATCCCAAATGTGGCACTGTACCCTCCTAGTGCTACTTTGATCTGACTCATTGTGACCTTTCCCCTTAGTGTGGTAAAGAGAAGTGCAATTGTAATGGCGTAACTTGTATGCTGGTAGAGAGAGATGGTTACTCTAAGCAATGTGAATGAGAAATATACATTCTATTATGTTCTATAAAAGGCATAATTCGTGTGGTTTTTTATACTTAAATATTTTATGATACATTTTTTGGTAGACTGAAATACATTAAAGGTGGCAGAAATAGGCAGAAATGAGCTACATAATCAGTAAGAAGAATGTGTCCCCCAGCCAATACTAGGTACACAGCCTTGTTAAAGAAGAAGGAAATTATAGAGGACTTGAAGAACTGCGGTAGGTTTGGAGAGAGTTTGAGCTCCTTTACTGAGAGTTGATAGAGAACATTTCGGGTTGTGAATAAAAGAGGAGGCCCTGAGTGTCACACTTGAGACTTTGTGGGCATCACGCCTCCCTGTTGTATCTCCATTAGCTTAAGGAAGAATATAAGTATAGTGGCATTGTAACTGTCTGTCCCACTTGCCACCATCGTTGGATGGCAGACATTCTGGAGTACAGATGGGAATTTGATTATCCTACAAGCATCTGGCAGATGGCTTGGGGACTTCTTAGTTGCTCACAAACTTGCTTGTCCTGCTCCTTCCTTGCATCAGAGTGTCAAGCCCAGCTAGAAATGGTCAACAAAGAGGGAAAATAATAGACAGAGAAAATAAAATATTGTAATGTCTTGAGAAATTATGATTTTATACAGTATAGAATCTTATTGCCAAGATTATTAAATATTGACAAAGACACTTGGCTGACATACATGAAAAGACGTCCCTTGGTGTCCTCAACCCTACATTACTGGGATATTATCTAGAATAGCAAGTAAACTTTTTTAGAAGTACAGTAATACAGGGTTTACAAACATTCTCAGTGCCTTCCAGTACTTGGCTCATAGAGGGCTGAGGTGGCTCGACTTTTCCCAACCTGAATTACACATCATCTCAACAGCTAATCTACCCTTGTCCCCAGTCCCTTTGCTCCCTGACCACCCAAGAAGAGAGGGACTTTCCCTGCCTGACCACAAGACTCCTATTTTAGGCTTCAGGGAACTTAATATGAAGCATATTGGCATTGCATTAGTCCCTCTGATTCTGAGTAACTGAATGTCCTATTCTCACTCATAACATTAAAAAAATTATCTTTCTTTGGTTCTATGAGGAATTTTATCTGACTTGATTTTAAAACTTCATTTATCTTTCAGAGGTGCAGTGTAATGAAACAGAAAAACTAAGGTCTGACTTAGGGAATTCTGGTCCATATGAGCTCTCTTGATCTCCCTGGGCCTTAGTTTTCTTGTATGTACAAGGAGGTAATTATAATTCCTAAGGCCTTTGCAGCACTAAGTGGTGGGATAACAAATAGCTCCTTGCTCTCCCAGGGGAAGCTCAGTTTCCCCCCCACAGCGTTGTAGGTGATAAAAGTCCAGGTGGTCTCCTAGGGTGAGGATCACCTTACATCCATCTCCCAGAGTCTCTGTCACATCAACACTGCTTTTCTTACATCAGAAGTTTACGTACCGGTATATTCTTATTATGAAGTCATTGAAAATCTTGTTTTCTTGAAGCATATTTTATAACATAGGGAAATGAACAGAATGTATCAGTGAAAAAAAAGGAATAAAGATATACAGTATGAGTACAGTTTTTAGAAAATTATGTCTATACATTTATGGATAGTAGATGTTCAGTAAGATAACAGCTTTTTTTTTTTTTTCTGAATTGTGGTATTTGTAAGCTGAGAAAAAAGTAGTACTGCCCATATTGGGGAAATATATCCAATAGGAGAAAGGATTTGGCTAGAAGCTAAATAGAGAACAGAAACTTTTAAAGCAAGATGTTATGTACTCTCCTAGGCAATTTCTACCCCTTTGTCTTATCTGCTTGAAATTATCAGCAAAATGGCAATTGTTCATTGTGTGTGAAATGCTACAAGGTGAGTATGCAGACAGGCTCCAACTATGTAGTGAGGACAATTAGTGAACCACCACCACCACCACCACCACCACACACACACTCACATACACATGTGCATTGAAAAAGATTAGGAGAAAACAAAACTATTAACAGTGATCATTTCTGTGTAGTGGTACCAATTGCACTTTCCAAGTTTAAAAATTGTCGGAACCAGCCGACACAAAGGAAAGAAACCCGAAGGTATGGCGGTGAAGTTTGAGACAAAGAAGACAAAGCTGGGGTTCAGGAGGTCTGCTGCCTTTCTTAGCAACAGCCTTGTTTATTGAAATTACAATCTCTATATACTAGAGGCAAGCAAGCTCAAGGACATCTACATCATTAAACTCCCCACAGCCACCTGGAGAAAATAACAAGTTCTCAGCAAATTCCAACCAGCTCCCTGTTTAGGTCTAATCTATGGCCTTGTAACTTTTACAAGAACACCCTGTCTTATGCACATATTCTTCAGAGGTTACTATAGGACGCCTTTGTCCCTTTATTCCCTTTTATGGGAACAAGAACAGCAGCATGTAGCTCACAGACGGGAAACAGGTAGGCTTAGCCCACCCTTGCCTCCACATCCCTTGACCACACGCCACTTGGCTTCCCACAGTTCCCCCTTTTTAATTTAAACACGATGCATATTTAGAGGCTTGTTTTTATCCTGATGTAATTGTAGTAATTCGGTATCAGTGGCCAATTTCATACTTGTACAGCAAAACAAACGAATTAAACAGGGAACCAATAATAAAAGAATACATATTAATACAGCAATAACACACAATGCAATCAATCCTTTTATAGCCTTATCCATACTGGGAAAATTATTATGTAATTTAAATATTATATCTTGAGCTGTTTTAGCTATATCAATATTTAAATGTGGAGCATTAACTAAATTTTGTATTTCGGCATGTAATCTACGAAGATCCAAAGAAGTATTTTCATGATGCCAAACACCCATTAAATGATTTTTTACTCTATCCCAAGTTGTTTCTGTTTCATTATATTCTTTTGGTGTAATACATAACCATTTATAACCTGCATGGCACTGCAGACTGCTACGAAGGGTCAAAGATGTTAATTTATCTCCCAGCAATTGCAAAGTATCATATAAGGCATTTATTCTAATCTCTATTTTTTGATCCCAATCCTCTTTGGTTTGTAAAGCTATGGTAACATTGTAAGCTAATGAATTAACATAATCAGCTGTTTGAATAGATGTTGTCAATGATATAGCAGATGCAGTAGTTGATGCTATTAAAGCAACCAAGGCAGTAATGCCAGCTATTAATAATCCTACAAATCTTTTGGCTCGATCTAAAACTTTTTCAAGTTCTCTTAATACCTGTAAGCCTGCATCATCATACCAATCTGATGTTGTATTTACCGGAATCATCACGAAAACAGGCTGTTTTAAAACTAAAACCTTTTCTACAGATCCATTTATACAATTAGATAAAGAACAATTAACACATGAAATTTGATAAGAATTATTTCTAGTAATGACAAAAGGACCAGTTAACAGAGCATAAGGAGTGGGCACACATGCTCTAACAGTTACATTCCAACTACTCCCTGTACCCATAAAATGTCCATTAATAACAGTAGAATTTTCCATAGAGACAGTAATATAGTCCATTGCAGCTACAAGCTTCCATATTTCTCTTTGAAAAGTAGTATTATCCAGAGTCCAAAGTCCAGCAACTAAATTCTTAGGAACATATGAAGGAGGGCCGATAGTCTCATTCCAGTCACACAATTCGATTTCCATCCAACAGCCGACATCTGGTGACATTAGCATGACAATTTCTCCATGAGATCTCTGAAGATTTTATAATTGGCTTTCCACAGGCCTTTATAACTTGTGGATATTTACCAGGTCCTTGGGTAGCATTTTTTTTGATATAAACTAAATCCAATCCCCAAGTAATTTCAGTTCCAGTAGGTTTGGTAGCATCATCACTCCTACCAACTGGGATACAATATTTGTCAGAAACATTTTTAGAAAAACAGAGGAAATTCATTAATTAATCCAGTATAATTAAAATTATCAATCCAACTTGGAGCAATATGATCAGCAGACATTAACCCCAGAATTTTAGTATCATTAACATAAACAGGTATGTTTTTTCCAATCCAGTCTGCTGGATGAAGTAGAGGTGGGTTAGGCATATAAGCCCAATAAACCTTAGCTTGAACTGGAGCAGACAAAAGGGCCATCATAGCCAGGAATAGGTTAACAGCACTAAAACTCTGATTAGTCTTTAGAATCATTTCTTTAGCCTGCAAATTCAGCTTCCGAATCTGAGCCATGGTGGGCAGCAACACTTTCTTTTTCTGCCTCCTTCGTTTTTTCTTGACTGCTATGACCTGCATTCGGTCTAATTTTTGACGCAGTCGAGCGGCCTGACTTTTCGGCATGTCGGACGCACCGCTCTGGTAACCAGCGAGGGGATTCGTCTCCTGTGGGAAAAACACAAACATAACCTTGACTCCACATTAGCACTGGATCTGGTCCAGACCACACGCCAGACAAAGGGTCTTTCCAGTATACTTCAGGTAATGGAGATCTAGCATCTTTTCCCCAGAACCGCTGAGCCACTGAAAGTCCATGGTTATCAATTTGTAAAAAATTTAAAATGAAAAGAGTATGATTGATCTGATTAGCAGGAGTAGAGGGATAGTACTTCCCCTTTTTAATTTTAAACAAATGAGTTTTGAGAGTACGATGAGCATGCTCAACAATACCCTGTCCTTGAGGATTATATGCAATTCCATGTTTCAATGTAATTTGAAAAGTATGACAAAATTGAAGAAAAGCTTTACTGGTATAGGCTGGACCATTATCTGGTTTTAGCATTAAAGGAATGCCTAAAATAGAAAAGCAATATAAAAGATGAGCAATGCAGTCTTTAGCGGCTTCTCCGGTTCTAGGAGATGCTAAAATAAAATTAGAATAAGTCTCAATGACAACATGAACATATTTTAGGCGACCAAATTCTGGAATGTGAGTAACGTCCATTTGCCACAAAGCATTGGGCTTCAATCCACGAGGATTGACACCATAATGAGGAACAGGCAGGGACATTGGGCATGTAGTACACTGATGAACAATTTGCCGTGCAGCCTCCCGTGGAATCTTAAACTGTAAACGAAGAGTGTTAGCATTTTGATGATGAATAGCATGAGATTGTTGAGCTAGAGTCGTGGCAGAAACAGAAAAAACTTGAGTTAATTGATCAGCCATATTATTACCAAAAGATAAATACCCAGGAAGAGAGAATGTGCTCAAATGTGTCCAATATAGCATGGAGATCTTCGAGAGCGCAGCAGATGTTGAATATCCTGAAATAAGCGGCGAACAATTGAATTAACAGTAGCAATAAATGGTATAGTTTCCAGTAAGTTAAGGGAAAAAACGATAAATTGGCTATCGGAGTAAATGTTAAGAGGTTGAGAATATTCAGATAATATATAATAAACAGCGTACATCTCCACTTGTTGTGCCGATGTACAAGGTGTCCTCCACTTGTGGGAAAATTGTTGAGAATATGCAGCTGCACATCCAGTCAAGGAGCCATCTGTAAATACTACAAGAGCATCAGAAATAGGGGTTTGTTGAACAACTGAAGGAAACAAAAAAGGATGAAGCTTGGCAAATTGTAATAATTTATTATCAGGATAATGGTGATGAATTTGTCCCCGATAATGGGCACATGCTAAAGGAATTTCATCTGTCATATTGAATAACCATTCAAGCTGAGCAGCAGTATAAGGAACTACGATATAGGAGGGGTCCTGTCCTAAATGTAAGATACTAGCCTTTCTGCCAACCTGAATAAGTTCCGCAATCAAAGCATAATATGGCATCAGTGCCTTTTTTGGCGAAACATGTAAATGTAACCACTGTAAAATCCCTTCCTGAAATAATACTCCTGTAGGAGTATGGCTGGTAGCAATGATGATTAACGACCAAGGTTTGGAAGTGTCACAATATTGCAATTGTGCTTCAGTTACCACAGCTTCAACCAGCTTTAAAGCTTGAGATGCCTCTGAGGTCATTTGGCAAAGGGAGTTAGGATCAGAATCTCCTTTTAAGATATCAAATAATGGTTTTAAATCACCTGTTGTCAATTTTAGTGAAGAACGAAGGCAATTAATATTTCCCAGCAAAGACTGAAAATCATTAAGTGTTTTGCTATTTTGTATTGGTATTTGCACCCTCTGAGGCTTAAAGGATTTAGGGAGCAAAGTAAATCCCAAATAACTATAAGGAGGGGCATGTTGAATTTTTTCTGCTGCAATTTGTAATCCAGATTTTACTAGGTTAGTCTGCATATAAATAAAAGTATCATGAACATATTGTTCTTGACAATGGGCAATAAGAATATCATCCATGTAATGAATAATATAGGCTTCTCGAAATTTACTTTGAGTTTTGTGAATAGCCCGTTGCACAAATTTTTGACAGAGAGTTGGACTATTTGCCATTCCTTGGGGCAAAACAAGCCAATGGTAACGTCACATCGGTTCCTTTAGGTTGACAGAAGGCACACTAAAAGTGAATCGTTGACAATCATCAGGATGTAAAGGAATAGTATAAAAGCAATCTTTTAAATCAATGACAATTTTATAGGTATTATCTGGAATACCCATAGGAGAAGGGAGACCAGGTTGTATTGCTCCCATCATAAACATTGTAGCATTTACTTTACGTAAGTCTTGCAAAAGTCTCCATTTTTCAGATTTTTTTTTTATAACAAAAATGGGTGAATTCCAGGGAGAATTAGAGGAAGCAATTTGGCCAGCATCTAATTGTTCCTGCACCAACTGCGTAGCCGCTTGAATTTTTTCTTGAGTTAAGGGCCACTGATCCACCCATACAGGTTTATTGCTATGCCATTGACAATCTTTGAACATACCCAATTCCAATATCAGCACAAAGACGCACGTAATCAGGCAATGAGGCTTTGTGTCGAAAAGGGCGCATAGCAGCCTGACAAACAGTATTAGCATTTT
>PVKE010022169.1:0-25811 GCA_004027555.1 Craseonycteris thonglongyai
AACTGTGCAGGTGTGTCTGTTTCATTGATTGGCTGCCCGTCAAATCGGAATCTGATCTGCCTCATTGACAAACCCTGTCGTTCACAATAGGCTTTCATTAGTTTACTAAGTGGTGTATGCCTCTTAATCTTAAACTGCACCACAGAACCATCCTGCCCCGCCACCTTCAAATTAATATGATCGTTGTTCTCAGTCTTGAGTCCTTCCTTGGGTTTTTCATCGGCCATGGCGAGCGCCGGAGTCTCCTCAGCTGCCGCTTCACGAAAGAGGTACCAGGCCCGCACCGAACGAGCACACAGGCAGCGCCAGGAGCGGCAGAAGGAGGCCGCAGCGGTGGAGGAGGGAGAGGGCGCGCGCACCGGATATTTGACTTTTTTTTCACTTTGGGGTTATTATGAATAATGTGCTATGTTCAAGGTTTGGGGGGGGACTTTTGCTTTTCTTTTTGTTTTATTTATCTTTATTGTTTTTGACAGAGAGAGAGAGAGAGAGAGAGAGAGAGAGAGAGAGACAGAAACAGAGAAGGGGGGCCAGAGCAGTCCCCACAGCTGCATGTCATTAGTTTTCTACATAGTTTCATTCTACAGGTGGGAGCAGGGTCATGCAGGGCAGGAACCAGTCAGGGACCTTTCGCATGGGAAGCACACCCGTGGTGGGAGCCAAACTGGGGGTCTTCCACATAGGAGAGTTGCTGTGGTGAGAACCAAACTGGGGGCACACCCCAGTCAGCATATGGGTCCCCACAGGCCAGGCCAGGACTCAATCCTCTGACCCTAGGGTCTCAAGACAGGTGCTCAATCCACTGAGCCATCCCAGCATCCCCTACTTTTCTTTTTCTTGGGCATATGCCCAAGGGGTGGAGTTGCTGCATCATATGGTAACTCTGTTTAACAGTTGGAGGAACAGCCAGAACATTTTCCAAAGCCCACTTATACAAGAAGGGTATGCGGATTTCCTGTTATATCTGTCAGTGATTCTTGCCAATGCAAAGAATATGCAGTGCTATCTTTTGGTAGTTTTATTTGCACCTCAGTTATGATAATGATGTAGAGCATCTTTTCTTATGCTTATTAGTCATCTTTAGGCATCTATTTATTCATATCCTTTGCAGATATTTAAATTGAGATATCCTGGTATTTTTATTATTGAATTGGGTGTTATTTACCATATATTCTAGGTACAAGTCCCCTATCTAGTATGGGGTTGGCAAAATTGTTTGTCCATTGTGTAGATTGTTTTTTCACTTTCTTTTTATTTATTTTTTTTTTTGGTTTATTTTATTATTTTTGACAGAGAGACAGAGACAGCAACAGAGAGAGACAGAGAGAAGGTGGAGGGTCCAGAGCAGTCTCCATAGCTCTCATCAGTTCTCAACATGGTTTTCCTCCACACAAGTGGGCAGGGGTCACACAGGGTGGGAACTGGGCTGGGGGCCTCCTGCATGGGGAAACATGCCCCAGTTCAGCACATGGGTCTTCATGGGCTGGGGCCAGGACTCGATACTCAGTCCCCAGGACTGCAAAGCAAGCACTCAACCTGCTGAGCCATCCCAGCTTCCCCTCACTTTCTTTTTTTTTTTTTAAGACTTATTTATTGTTTTTGACAGAGAGAGAGAGAGAGATACAGTCAGAGACAGAGAGAAGGGGGAGGGCCCAGAACAGTCTCCATAGTTGCACACCATCGGTTTTCCACATAGTTTCATTCCACAGGTGGGAGTGGGGCTGCACAGGGCAGGAACTGGGCTGGGGTCTCGCCCCGGTGAGAACTGAACTGGGGATACTCCCCAGTTCAGCCTATGGGTCCGCACGGGCCAGGGCCGGGATTCGATCCTCCATCCCCGGGGCTGCAAAGTGAGCGCCTAACCTACTGAGCCATCCTGGCTCCCCACCGCCCTCACTTTCTTAATAAGGTCTTTAGAAACACAAAAGTTTTGAAATTTGATGACATCCAGTTTATCTATTTTCACTTTTGTAGTTGTCCTCAAAGATATTTTTATGGTACAGTTATTTTATACCTATGATCTAAGCAATGGTCCCACATGCATGTGGTATTAATCTAAAAACCCTCCTTTTTCTACAAGCTTCACTGTATGTAGGACCCAAACTGGTAGTCTTCGGGATCCATGTGTGGGTCTCTCTGGCAGTTTTCTTTTGGGATCTCTGTTTCTCCTTTCCATGTATTTTCACTTCTGAAAACTGAAGGTGATGCCTAAACTCAACAGGGCTAACTGCAGAGTTTAGGGAGAACCCCCATGAATGCAACTCTGGGAATCATCCCAACTCCCACCAGAAAGTGTACCAGAGAATTGACTTGCCTGTAGAATGTTGAATCAAAGCTACACCCCCCCCATATGTTAACATTTAAACCCCTGGAACCTATGAATGTGACCTTATCTGGGAAAAGATTCTTTGCCAAAATAATTAAGTGGAGGATCTTGAGATGAGATCATACTGGGTTATCTGCGTGAGTTCTAAATCCAATGATAACTTTTTTTGAAGACACAGGAGAAGAGAAGACACATAGTGGAAAAGGCCAATGTGAAGGTGGAGGCAGAGATGGGAATGATGCAGCCACAAGCTAAAGAATGCTGGCAGACACCAGAAGATAGAAGATGAAATGAATGGAATCTCTCCTAGAGCCTCTGGAGGAAATGTGGTCTTGCTGATGCTTTGAACTTGGATTTCTGGCCTCCAGAAGATCAGAGAATAACTTTCTCTTGTTTTGAGTGACCAAGTCTGTGGTAATTTGTTGTGACAGCCACAAGAATCTAATACACTGACACCTCAAGGATGAGAAGACCTTCCTCCAGTAGAAACAACAGCTCTGTCTCTCAGCATTAGTTCTATAGTCCCTCAGATCCTGTAGGTCCCTGAGGGGACACCAAAGCACCTGTGGGTGTCATACCCTTTACTCCATCCCCTTGACCACTGCTGCATCCCCTACCCTGTTCCTGGCCTGAGCCTGCTGGGTCATCTGGGTGCACAAGGACAGTCCATGACTCTCTTGTCCCTCCTGCATTCATACGCAGGCCCCTCCTGTGCAGAAGGCCTTCCTCACCCCTGGACACTGGTCCCTGCTGGGAGGACAGGACCCAAGCTGGACACTTGTCCTGGAAGCCCCAACTTTCAGGGTGAGGAGATGGTTATTGTCACCTCCAATGGAGGAAAGATTAGGGGATGGAGTTTGGTGTCTCCTTTTTAGAATAATTATGGTTTTTACATAATCAGTGTATTTTAGTTATTCTTTTTGATGCTAAAATCATCTCGGATATTTCTGTCAGGGATTTAATCAGAGCAAAGTACCTGCCTAATAATTGTCAGAGCCCTAAATGTGAAATTTCCAAAAGAATGAGAACCTCTGATTGGGGATTTATGACCTTCAGGGCTTGCCATCTCTTTTTGGACTTTTATGGGTTGAGATGACGTGGAATCACATGGAGGATAAACAGGTCCATTTGTCCTGGCTTCATGGGCAGGTACTCTGTGCAGTCACAGTCACTTACAAGGGCCTGTGCTACGTTTAATGCTCTGCTTACAGCAGCTTGAAATTCTTAATCAGTTTTGAGCAGGGAGCCCTGCATTTTCACTTCACATTTAGTCCTGTCTGCAATTTATGTAGCTGGTTCTGGCCCCACTATTGACCAGGATTGATGGGCTCTGTGGACAAACCAAGGCATGACTACATCAGGAGCTGCAATATGTTCTGTAGGCACCAGAGGGCAGCACCACAAGGGTAAACAGGAGGGCCGTGAGCCAGTTAGCTGTCCTCCTGGGACTGTAACCGTCCTCCCGAATCCCGCAGCTCACAGACAAAATCTTCTCCAGCCCTGATGTACTTCAGAGATGCAACTGTTTGTCTACAGTCCGAGGGGTTGTTGAGTGAAGTCACGGCTAGTTTGCTCAAATGCGAATAGCATAAAATACACATAATGAAGTTCACACTAAATATCGGTCTTAGGACAATACTAGAAACACAGGATGAAATGTGTGTGTGTGCATGTGTGTGTGTTGCTGATGGAAAGAAAAGCAGCTGAGTCCTCATTTTTCATGAGGAAAGACCTTAGACAATACCTAATGTGGAAAAAATCAGTAATTAGCCGCAAATCACGTTCTTCAGAGATGACTTTGGTTCCAAGCTGCTACTGTTTGGGGCAGATGTCATCAGTGTGGCCCAGACAGAAAGGCCAGGACTTTCCTGTGATCACTGTGAACAGTACACTGGGTTTATTGTGACCAAGTTCAGTGTTGTCACAAAAAGAAGAGAGAGCACATCCACCAGGCAGGAGCCGGGGGCTAGTTTTCCTCACTGTGTGAATGAAATACTAATTTCAGTGTTGCAGCTGCAGTGGGTTGCACAACAAGAAGTTAAAATCTCTTTGGAGTTATAGGTGATCCACAGCAAAACAAAATGCCTTCTCTGAGAAAGCCTTACACACCTGATTCAGATTCACCCAAGAAGCCCAAACTTCGTGGGTCTTTGTTAGCATGATATGTGATGGGGGCTGACTTCTCTCTGTTTTATTTATTTTTTCTTCAGGGTCATGGAATTTAAAAATCATAACCCTACTTTGATGAGATATATGCACTTTCATGTTTACCACAGCATTATTTTTAATGACAAAAGATATGAAAATGACTAAAATGTCCATTAACAGATGAATGGACGAAAAGGAAGTGGTACACATACACAATGGGATGCTATCCAGCCATGAGAAAGGACGATATCTTCCCATCTGTGACCACATGGATGGACCTTGAGCACATTATGCTAAACAAGGTGAGTGAGACAGAGAAAGACAAGTACTGTAAGGTATCACTTATATGAGAAGTCAAAAAGTTAAGCCTGGGCAAAGCCGGGATGGCTCAGCAGGTTACACGCTCGCTTTGAAGCCCTGAGGACCGAGTATCAAATCCCGGCTCCGGCCCAGGCGGACCCACATGCTGAACTGGGATGTGCTTCCCGAATGCGGTGAGACCCCAGTTCTGTTAAAAAAAAACAAAACAAAGTTAAGCCTGTAAACATGATGAAATGATGGTTATGTGGAGGAAGAGATAAAAGTGATGGTGTTTAAAAGTATAAACATATAATGAGTAGTAAATAAGTCATAGAAATGTGGTGATGGTGGTACAACAAGTGAATGTGTTTAATACAACTGAAATGGTTAAGGTAGTAAATATATTTTACGTTGTGTTTTACCACCATAAAATAAATAAATAAATAAATAAGAAAAAAAAATCATGTCTTTGAATGTGAGTGCCAATGGTACACTTGAATACAGAATGAAGACATTTCTTTTTTTTTAAATTATTTTGATTGTTAAATTTACTGGGGTGACATTGGTTGGTAACAATTTCATGTGTCCTGTCTCTTGGTGGTAAAGATGGTTGATTTTCTGAGAAGCAGTTGCCCTGGTTTCCTTTCCTGTGACTACAGCTCTCACAAGCTTGTTCATGAGAGGAAGTTAATGGAGTGAGGCATTTTTTGTGCCTTAACCCAGTAAAACCATGGGTAACTCTCCTCCACCCTCCCCTTCTGCCATGGACTACTTGCTTCACTAATGGGGTGCTCACTCAGCTTAATATCTTCAGAAAAGTTTCATAAACACAAGGGGAATTTCAATGGACACACAGGGAAACTGAGTTGGGAACTCCACAACACTGCTCTTCTAAGACATCTCCCTCCTCCCCATCCCATCCCCATTTGTCCTTGTTTTTATACCTTAGACTCCAGCTCTCTCAAGTCCTTTTATCTGTCTGCCCCTTCACATTCTGACCTCCTCTATCTCCTTGACTGGTCTTCCCACCCCTGCCAGACATTTCCCCTCCCACCTTGGCCCCTCAACTCCTGAGAGTCATTGGAGCTTTGGGCTTCTTCCCCCTTATGGGCTCTTGAGGGTTTCAGAGGCCCCAAGACCAGCTCCCTGAGGCTGAAAAGGGTGGTTTGAAAGAGGAAAACAAACCACAAACCACATAGTTTGTACTGATCATGCCATCCTGTTGAGGCAGGATGTTCTCAACAGCCTCAGAGTTCTTAACCACAAAGTTCTCCCTTTAAAAAATATCTTGGGAAAGCTGGGATGGCTCAGTGGGTTAAGCGCTCACTTTGAAGCCCTGGAGACCAAGGATTGAATCCGGGCCCATGCAGATCCATGTGCTGAACTGGGGTGTGCCCCCAGTTCAGTTCTTGCTGGAGCCTATGCAGGAGGCTCCCAGCCCAGTTCCTGCCCTGTGCAGCCCCATGCCCACCTGTGGAGTGAAACTATATGGAAAATGAATGCTGTCAACTATGGAGACTGCTCTGGGCCCTCCCCCTTCTCTCTGTCTCTCTCTGTCTGTCAAAATCAATAAAAATAAATCTTTAAAAAATATCTCTTTCTTTAATTGTATTTAAAAACACTTAACATTAAATTTATCATCATGAACCTTTAGCCAATGTACAGCTCAGTAGTGGTATATATATTCTGTTGTAAAACAAACCTCAAGCAGTTTTTCATCAGTAAAACTGAAAATCTATCCCCACTGAACAAAAGCACCCCATTTTCTCCTTCCTTCCATGCCCTGCAATGACCAATCCTCTTTGTGTTTGAGCTTGAATACTTGAGATACCTCATATAAGTGGAATCACACGACACTTGGCATTTTGTGACTGGCTGGTTTCACTCAGCATAACATCCAGAATTACTCTCTTTTCTAAGACTGAATAATATTCATTATATACGAGTATATACCACTTTTTCTTTTTTTTTCCATGCCTCTGTCTATGGACACTTGGGTTGCTTCTACCTCTTGGCAATTGTGAATAATGCTGCCATGAAAATGGATGTGCAAATATCTCTTCAAAATCCTGCTTTCAATTCTTTTGGATATTAATCAGAAGTGAGCTTACTGGATCACATGGTAGGTCTATTATTTAAAAAATTTTTAAAAAAATTTTATGCCCCCCCCAATTTTTAAAAATTGTTTTCAACAGAGAGTGAGAGAGGCAGAGAGAAGGGGGAGAGCACAGAGCAGTCTCCCTAGTTGTACATTAGTTTCGATATAGTTTTGTTCCACAGGTGGGTGCAGGGCCATGCAGGGCAGGAACTGGGCCAGGGGCCTCTCTCATGGGAAGCTTGCCCCAGCACACCCCAGCTCAGGGACATTCCGGAGGACTGGGGATAAACTCCAAGCGAGGGAATCTCTCCAGGCCTCAGAGTTATGTCCACACAGCTTTCCGTCTTCACACACTAACGACTCTAGAGCATAATGTGCTGTTCAAACACGAACCCAAACTTGCCCACGTAGGACATATCTTTTTCACCTACAGTTGGATTGATGTTAAATCTACTCAGATTCAGAAATTGTGTAGGAAGTCCATGTGCCCAAATTTGAACATTCTAAAGTTCTTTTTTAAACTTGGTAGACTGAATAAAGGCCACCAAAGGTATAGAGAGTCAGATATTGAGATCTGGAGAATGTTTTGGATTATCCTGAATGGAATTATGATGTCCTTATAGAAATAAGCAGAAGGCTGGAGTGAGAAGAGACATCAGGTCTAGGATGGAAGCAGGAGGAGAATTTTAAAAAGGCTGCATGATGCCGCCCAAGATGGAAGGGTGGGGACTGTGTCCCACTCTGGGTCAAGGAGATGCTTCTTCCCACAGCCTCCAGAGGGCGCTTGGCCTGCAGATGCCTTGATTTCCGCTCAGCAAAACCCAGGCAGCCGTGGGAAACACACAAATGCCAGGAACACACCAAAAAGCATAGTTCCTAAATGTTTCCACATTGAGACATAAACTGCTTTTTCAGATCTTCTTTTCATAGCAGGCACACAATAGTGTTTTTATTTTAAATCAATACAGCTTGAGTGGTACAGTTCACATAATATACAAATAAAGACTGAGGCACAGAGTGTGTGGCCAGAGTTCAAGGGTGGGGGTGGGGGGCCCTCCAAGGAACTGTTGGTGCCATCAGAGGAGGGCTCGAGGCCTTGGACATGAATGAGAGTCCAGCAGGTACCTGGGAGGGTGGCCCCTTGTGGGGTGTGGAAAGGGGTGAAGGGGGTGAAGGTGGCCAGAGGTGGTGGGGTGGCCAGGGGGTGGGAGGGTGGAGGGTATGTATCTTCAGGGGAGGTAGACAGAAGGAGGGGCAGACACCATTCTCTAAGGGCTCAGAGCCCCACATGAGGAGGGGCTGCCAGTGGAGGTGACCCACATAGAACAAGAGGCATGGGACAGGGGGAGATGAGACAGAATCCAGTGGAGACTAGGAGGCTAGAGCAAGGAGAGGTTCCCTCGGTTTGGATGCAGCATAGCCCAAGGCTGGAACCAGGGGCTTCACGGGCTCTGTCTTCAGGGACAGAGGGACTGGGGATTGAGAGAAGACCTCAGACCAGGAGAGGTTTCTGAACCTGAGGCCCCACAGGGAGTGGGGGTGGGACAAAGTGAAGGAACCACAGGTATAGCGTGAGGGCTGGGTTTCCAGTGTCCAGCTCAGACTAAATAAGACAGGCAGGTGGTTCTCAAAGCAGGGACTGGGGTCTAGCAGTTGAAGCATCAACCAGTAATATTAGAGCCATCAACACTTAAAAAACAAAATTATTTTATTGTTTGAGAGGAAAGAGAGAGAGTGAGATAAAGGACAAGCACAGAGCAGTCTCCAAAGTTGTACATCATTAGTTGTGACATGGTTTCATTCCACACAGGTGGGTATGGGGCTGTGTGTGGTGGGAACCAAACTGGGAGCCTCCCACATGAAAGGTGAGAGCCTCTGCTGCCAGATGGCAGCCACCAGTTGAGCCACAGTTCAGCATGTGTTTGCACAGGGCAGGGCCGGGATTCAATCCCCAGACCTCTTGGTTGCAAGGCAAGCACCCAACCGGCTGAGCTATCCTGGCATCCATTAGAGAAACCAAAGCTTGACTGATCTCCTGACAGCTTGTCAGTTTGCAAGATCCCTGGGGGCTTTGAGTAGGAGAAACTAAGGTCCCAGGAGGGCTGAAGAGGAACCTGGGCACTGGGAGGGGGAGAAGAAGGGCAGGAGGGTCAAAGGCATGATGACCTTAGAGTGTGTGGAGCTCCAAAGCCAGGAAAAAAGTGGGTGGGGACATTCTGGAGGGCTGGGGATAAACTCCAAGCGAGGGTATCTCTCCAGGCCTCAGAGTTATTTCCACACAGCTTTCCGTCTTCACACAGTATCGACCCTATAGCATACTGTGCTGTTCAAATACGAACCCAAACTTGCCCACGTAAGACGTACCTTTTGCACCTACAGTTGGTTTGATGTTAAACCTATTCAGATTCAGAAGTTGTGTAGGAAGTCAATGTGCCCAAATGTGTCCAGTTTTAAAGACCTTCCACCCTCAGGAGCATGCGATGCCCTCCTCTTACAGCCACTGACACGGTGCTGACAGGAGTGGGGCAGTGGCTGCAGGAGAGCACGAGGACCCTCAGGACTGTTCCCTCTGTTTAAAGTGACAGGGCTTCCTGTTGCTGTGAAGGTCGATATTTACACACTGAATAAGGAGGCCAACGAGCCAGAGCACTGCCGGCTGCACATCCCAGGTCAGCCCCAGCAGCCGTGTCCCCAGTGAATGGGTGTTCCGCTCACACCCTTCCCCCTCTCCTCAGTCTCTCTTGACCCAAGCAGGGGTTCCTTCCTCTGCTACCTCAGAGATTCATCACCACCCTGCACCCCTGCACATGTGTACCTAGAAGGGCAGCCCCAGCTGAGATGAGAGCTCAGACCACTGACAGGTGCTGATGCTGTTTATAGACACACAGGCTGCAGGGTCCCAGGGAAAGGGAGGGTCAGGCCAACAAGCCCAGGGCAGGTGAGTCCAGTGTGGGGGCCATGGCCCAGGGCTGTGTGAGGTTCAGAAACTGTAGTAAGAAATCATGTCTCTTAGGGAAATGCTGATCAAAACGGCAATGAGATTCTTCTAAGAATTGTAAGTGCAACTTACATCCTAGGAATTCCACTTCTGGTTATTTATCTGAAGAAGATATAAATACTAATTAAAAAATATATGCATCCCTATGTTCACTGCAGCATCATTCATAATAGACCAAATGTGGAAGCAACCTAAGTGTCCATCAAGAGATGAATGGATATAGGAGCTGTGGTGTGTGTGATGTAAATGCATGTATAAAGTATAAAATTGAGTATTAGCCATAAAAAAAATAAATCTTTCCATTTGTGACAAAATTGATGAACCTGGAGGGTATTATGTTAAGTGAAATAAGTCTGACAGGGAAGTCAAATGCTGTATGATTTCATTTATAGTAGAATCTTAAAAAGAAAAATGGGCAAACAAAACAAAACAGAAACAGACTAATAGATACAGAGAACAAAGTGGTGGTTGCCAGAGACACAAGTTGGGAGGATGGTAAAAATAGGTGAAGGGGATTAAGCGGTACAAACTTCCAGTTAAAAAAATAAATAAGTCACTGGAATATAATAAAAAGCCTAGAGAATGTAGTCAATAATATTGTAATAACTTTGTATGGTTACAGAAGGTAAATAGACACATTGTGGTGATCACTTTGTAATGTATATAAATATCAAATCACTACACTGTATACCTGAAACTAATACAATATTATAAGTCAATTATACTTCAACTTTTAAAAAAAGACTGTTAGGGATACCCGGATGGCTCAGCAAATTGAGTGCTTGTCTTGCAGCACAGGGGTCTGAGAATCAAGTCCCAGTTATGATCTGTGTGGACCTATATGCTGAACTGGAATATATTTCCCATGTGGGAAGCCCCTGGCCCACATCTGGCCCTGTGCCACCCAGCACCCACCTGTGTGGAATGAAACTAAGTTGAAAACTAATGATGTACAGCTATAAAGACTGCTCTGGGCTCTCCCCCTTCTCTCTCTCTCTCTCTCTCTCTCTCTCTCTCTCTCTCTCTCTCTCTCTCTGTCAAAACAGTAAAATAAATCTTAAAAACAAACACTGTTAAAAAACACAATGAGGGAAGCTGGGATGGCTCACTAGGTTGAGCGCTCGCTTTGCAGCCCCGGGGACCAAGGATCTAATCCCAGCCCTGGACTGTGCAGACCCATATGCTTCCCATTTGGGAGGCCCCCAGTTCAGTTCTCACCTCCCTGGTTCAGCTACTGGCTCAAGGGGGTGTGTCTCCCATGCAGGAGGCTCCCCGCCCAGTTCCCTGCCCTGCATGGCCATGCTCACTCAGCTTAATATCTTCAGAAGTTTCATAAACATGAAGGGAACTTCAGTGGCCACACAGGGCAACTGAGTTAGGAACTCCACAACACTGCTCTTCTAAGATGTCTCCCTCCTCCCCATCCCAGCCCCATTTGTCCTTGTTTTTGTACCTTAGACTCTCAGCTCTCTTGAATCCTTTGATCTATCCTCACACACACAGTCCTACTTCCGCCATATCCTTGACACATCTTTCCATCCCTGCCAGACATTTCCTCTCCTACCTTGTCCCCTCAACTCCTGAGAGTCATTAGAGCTTTGGGCCTCTTCACCCATTGTAAGCTTTTGAGGGGTTCCAGCCCCAATACCAGCTTCCTGAGGCTAGAAATGTTAAATGGAAACAGGCAATGAACCCACAAAACTAACCTTGAACTCCACATGGCCAAAAGCACCCATATTGAAGCAGGATGTTATCAAAGGCTTCAGGTTCTTAACCACAAAATTTTTGCTTTAAAAAAAGTCTTCATTTAATTGTTGTTGTTTTTTTAATAACATTAACCCTTTTAGTGCGATGGGCCGATATATCAGCTTTTGCATCTCGGGTGAAAAGTGCAGCGGGCCGATGGCTCATATGTAGACCATAGTTAAAAGCATTATAACTTATTATATTTTTTCTTGTCTGATGTATGACTGAAATAATTACATTTCTTTTTCAGACCATGTAAAAGAATAGTATTATTATTAACTAATTCAATTTATATAAAACTAAAAAAAACACGTATGAATATCTAAAACAATAACTTCATAACGTTTTTTTTCCTAAGGTAATACATTTCATTAAATTACCCTTTGCATTTCTCACGAGTACCACTGGCAGAATGTAGCACTAAGAGGGTTTAATTTACCATCATGAACCTTTAGCCCGAGTACAGTGCAGTAGTGGTATATAAATTCTCATTCTTTTTCTATTATTCCACTTCTTGTAAAACAGATCTCTAGCACTTTTTCATCAGTAAAAATGAAAATCTATCCCCACTGAACAAAAACACCCCATTTCCTCCTCCCTTCAGCGACCAATTTTCTTTCCATTTCTATGAATTTGAGTACTTGAGATACCTCATATAAGTGGAATCATATCATCCATGCTCATTTTTTTGTAACTGACTTGTTTCACTGGGCATAATATCCAGAATTAACTTATTTTCTAATAATATTCCATGATATATATACCACTTTTCTTTATCAATACCTCTGTCTATGGACATTTGGGTTGCTTCCACCTCTTGGCTATTGTGAATAATGTGGCAATGAAAGTGGACATGCAAACATCTCTTCAAAATCCTGCTTTCAATTCTTATGGATATAAGTCAGAATAAACGTGCTGGATCACATGGTAAGCCTTTTTTTTTTTTTTTTTTTTTTGAGGAACCTCCAGGCTGTATTTTATGACAGCTGCACCACTTTACATTTCCACCAACAATAAGTTCAGGTTCCAATGGCTTCACAAATTGCCAAAATTGGTTATTTTGATTTCTTGTTGATGATAATAGTAATAGGTGTGAGGTGATATCCCATTGGCATTTTGATTTGATTTCTCAATGATGAGTGATGTTGAGAGTCTTCAATGAAAGGGGGTGAGAAAACTAGATACCCACATTTTGAGTTAAAGTTGAAGTACTGGAGTTGTCTTGGCACCATTGTCAAAGACCATTTGACTATATAAACGTGGGGTTATTTCTGGTGTCTCTCTTCTGTTCCATTGGTCCATATGTCTGACTTTATGCCAGTACCACTCTATTTTTACTTTAGCTTCATAATGTGTTTTTAAATCAGGAAGTGTAAGCCTCCAACTTTACTCTTTTTCAAAATTGTTTTGGCTTTTGGGGTGTCGCTTTAGATTCTGTATAAACTTGAGAAGAATTCTTTCTTTTTTTTTTTAAGATTTATTTTATTGTTTTTGATAGAGAGAGACAGAGGCAGAGAGAGACAGAGAGAAAGGGGAGAGCCCAGAACAGTCTCCATAGTTGTACATCATCAGTTCTCGACATGGCTTCCTTCCACACAGGTGGGTGGGGGCTGAGCAGGGCAGGAACTGGGCTGGGGGCCTCCCACATGGGAGTCACACCTCCTCGAGCCAGGGGCTGAACCGAGGGGTGAAAACTGAACTAGGGGCCTCCCGCATGGGAAGTAAACCTCAGTTCAGCATATGGGTCCACACAGGCTGGGGCCAGGATTCGATCCTTGGTCCCCAGGGCTGCAAAGCAAGTGCTTAACCCACTGAGCCATCCCAGTTTCCCCTATTTCTATTTCCTAAAAAGAAAAAAAAACACCATTGGGATTATAATATGAATTACATTGAATCTGTGGATTACTGTGGGTAGCATGACAGTTTAACAATATTAAATCTTCCAATCCATACTTTTGTTGCTAATGAGAATATGTTTTCAAAGAGTCGGTTGCACTGGTTCCCATTCCTGCAATTTCCTTGTACTCAAACCTGTGAGGGGGTTCTTCCATCTCTCCTGCCCTATGTGGGGACTTCCTGAGGTGAGGACAGGACAGGGGTTGCAGGCCTCAGACTCAGGGACTGTGTGAAGAGATTGAGCGAGCTGACTCCTTGTTCCTGTCATTTTTCCCTCTCTGGTTTAACTACCTGTTAGTCCCATGGGCACTTCTCATTCCATAGCCTGTCCTTGTTTCTTTTGCCAGTTCAAGCTCACCTGGGACAGTTCTGCCTCATAGAAACAAGAAACTTCTTCAATAGAAGAGTAGACATCTGTTTTAAGAGTGTTGGTGACTGGCTCACTGGATATGTCATGAATTTGTCAGAAATATTTGGAATTCATCTATAAGAAATGTAGTAAAGTTGTTCATATAAAGCTGAAAGCAACAATGAAACAAAATCTCATGGACAGTCAATAGTTTATTGGTTACCTGAGAATAAGGGCAGGCAGATGGGAGAAGAGGGAGGGGAAGCTAAGTATATGGTGGTGGGAAGAGTTGTACACCTGGAACCTACGTAATTGTTACTAACCAATGTAACCCTAATACATTTAACAATAATAGAAAAAAATTCTAAAACCTTGTCTTTCAAAAATGAAATAACTGAAAATCTAGAAGACATAATGAGCAAATCTATTAGCTTCAGTCCCAGGAATGACTTCAACCTGGAGGTCGTTAAGAGTTACAGAGCTGATTTGAGCTGCCCACACCCACAGGAAGTGCTCCCCTCGAAGGAGCCTGTGCACCAATGCCCAGCCCCATTTTCCTTCAATGTCACTACCCTCCAACCAGGTCATTGGGAAGGTTGTCCAACAATGCAAATGTCCAAGGGGATGGGAAGCAACGAGACCCTCCTGCAGGGCATGAGGAGGGACAACTGTGGGGATGACATTTTCCCAATAATCAAGTAGACAGGGTGAGGCAGTGTCATTTTTTAAAGCTTTGTAAAATATGAAGACAAGACATTCTAAAGTTCTTTTAATGCTGTGATAGGGAAAATAATTGCCCTCTAAGGTAACTTGAGCTTTATCCCCAGAACCTGTAGATGTTACATTCCCTGGCAAAAGACACTCTACATGTGCCACAAAGTTGCACATGGTGAGATGGAAAGATTGCTCCGGATAATCCAGCTGGTCCCTCCATGTAAGTTTAGGTGTTCTTAGATTGGGGAGCAGAGGGAGATTGGGGGAAAGGGGAAAAGAGCAGATGTGACCATGGGAGCAGGGGCAGAAGGCATGTGTGCTGGGGGCACAGAAGCCAAGAATGAGAAGAGCTTCTAGAAGCTGGTAAAGGTGAAAGCAGATGCCCCCAGAGAGTCTGAGGAGGGAGCAGCATCCTGCAGACAGACACTTCTGGCACAGTGATGCCCATTTTGGGCTTCTGGCCTCCAGACTTTGAGAGATTGTGCAAACAGCTGGATGCTGTACACACTGAGATGTGCTTCAGAGGTGCCCAGCGACCACCTGCTCTTTGCTTTATCACTCAAGAAACTCAGTGTGCTTGTCCCAAAGAGAGTTCACACACAGGACACTGTGAACTAACAAACACATTCCACTGTCTGTGTTCTGTTGGGGTTTCTCCGCTGGCGTTGGCCTGCGGACATAAAGCAGAATCTTACAGAGACCTGTGGGGGCAGATGGCCTTGGAAACCAGAAAGCCAACTGGGGTGGCAGGCAGGGGCGAGGTCTTGAGCAGAGTCCAGAGAAGAAATTGTGAGGATTGAGGAAGAGGGAGGTCAGAAGGCTATGTGGTGGTAGTCTTGGTTTAGGGAGAAGAAAACATAGGAGGACTAAGGAGAAGAGCAGGACTTAGATGACAGGCTAATGACTTTGAATTGGGGTTACAGGCACGAAAGGCAGGAAAAGTCACTGTGGACTTAGGAACTAGAATACAGAACATTCCTGGAGACCTTTGTGTTCACAAGGATTCCCACTGGCTCAGAGTTGAGGCTGGATCCCTCTGCACATGCAGATTCTGGAGAGAAAGGCTCTGTGTGGGGTGAGACCAGTGTCCCTCTTCACAACCACAACTGCCTAGTCCCCTCTCTGAACACTGCCCACCCTACACCCTCCTGGGGTCCATGCTGAGGGCCTCTGCTCCTCTCAGGCAGCTCCTTGCCTCCCTGACCTGTCACCCTGTGTGGGCACCATCAGCCCCATCTGCATGCTGACCCACTAACATCCCACTGGGACAGGGGACCACCAGAAGTGGGGGCCGGGTGTGACCCTTCTGGTCCCTGAAGATCTCTGTGGCAGAGCTCAGAGATCCTCTTGGAAAGGGAGGACCCAGGAGGCATCACAAGGCTGACCACACAGTGCTGGGAGAACTTGAGGCTTCTTCCCTAAGACAGCCAGGCCCCCAAAGATGGGAACCCCCAACCCTGGCTCTTTTGCTCCATCTCCAGCACAGGTTCTCAACCCAGGTGCCTATAAGTACATATGGACATCTCTCTCCTTGACTTCCTGTCATGCAATAGATAATGTTAAGTTTGGAGGACCATCCCCTCAGCAGTTGTTCACAACCCCTCCTATTTCCGCAGTCACCTAACAGATCAACCTGCCTGCAAAATCTTTGTGAACATAAACCCTCCCCTGAGGCAGCAGTGCCTCGGGCCCTGCCTGCCTGGGGAAGAAAGGCTGGCCTTCTAGTCCTGCTGCAGGTGAGAAGGAAGTGGAGGACTAGGGAGGGCAGCAAGTTTTTAGCGAGAGGTCAAGTGTTCCAAATCTTGTTGAGGCTGTTGGGGGACCCACATGCTGAGGGGAAAGTCAGTGGATCTGGAGGTGGGGGCAAAGATAAGGGAGCCATTCTTCCAGACTTGGCTGTGGTGTTGAGAGGCTAATGGTTTTGTGGAAGAAAGAATAAAAAACTTGAAGACTGGAATGAGTGTCCTGCACAGGGGAACCAAACACATGATTTTGGTGTCCATGGTGGGGTGAAGACTCATAAAGATGGGAAAAGAAAAAGGAAAAGTCAAGAAAACAGAGAAAGGAGAGTGTATCCATAAACAGAGGTAGAGGGAAGGATGCAAAGGAAAAACTGCCCGGTGGCACAGAAGCCAGCAGTTTAGGACTTGGTGGGGTGCCTCAAAGGAGCTGATGGACAAGGAGCCTGAGAGAGGGACCCAGGGTGAGAAGTAAATTAGAGGCCAGTGGGCACTGGGAGTCTCAGGAGCATGTGCAGGGGTGAAAGAGAGAGCAGAAGCCATGGGTAGCTCCAGCAAGAGAGGAGTCAGAGCAGCTGGTTCCTGCCCTGCAGGGCCCTGCACCCACCTGGGGAATGAAACTATGTAGGAAACTGCTGATGTGAAACTCTGGAGAAGGCTTGGGACCCTCATCCTTCTATCTCTCTCTCTCTTCTTCTCTCTCTCTCTCTCTCTCTCCCCCCTCTCTCTCTCTCTTTCTGTCTCCTGCTCTCTCTCTTCCTGTCAAAACAAGAAAAGAAATCATTGTTTAGAAAATTGATAAACAATACTATGAGATTTTTATCTGACACCCACTACGATGGCTGCTACCAAAATGCAGAAAATAACAGGTGTTGGAGAGAATGTGCAGACCTTGGAACGCTCGCGCACTCTTGGCGGGAATGCAACATGGTACAGACTCTGTGGGAAACAGCAGGGCAGTTCCTTCCCAATTAAACAGAATTAGCATCTAGCCCAACAATCCTACTTCTGGGTATATTCTCAAAATATTGCACAGCAGGGTCTCAAAGAGATATTTGTCCACCCGTGTTCATAGCGCCTTTATTCACAATAGTTCATGTGAGGCCCAGAGGGACATGTTCAGATGGAAAATGACTGAACGCCGGTTCTGCTATAAGAAAGTGTGCAGCCCTAGCCCCAAACTGCCAGTCCCTGTGATCTTTCGGTTTTGAGGCTCAGCTACTTCCTGCACCGGCTACGCAGCACCTCAGGGGACTAAGCCACTCAGCTTCTCCATTGTCACTGTCAGGTCAGCGGGTTCCTGATGTGCACGCTGTGGAAGCTCTCCCCTTTTGCAGTTCGGGCCTGAAGCCCTCGTTCAGGCTCAGTGCGGCACTGATGCTGGAATATAGCTGCTTGCTTCAACTCCATGTGCCCTCCTGCTTCGGCAAACCCTACAGCTACAAGGTGGATGCCACCCAAGTGTCCATGGACAGATGGATGAACAAATAAAAAAGGATGGTCCACCCAGACAGTGGGATGTTCGGTAGCATTTTGATACAGGATTCTGTAATATGCTGAGACATGGTTGGACGTTGAGAACATTATGTTAATTGAAATAGGCCAGTCACAAAAAGAAAAATACTTTACGATTTCACTTATATGACATATTTAGTTAGAATCGTAAAGACAGAAGTTTAATAGTGGTTGTCAGGGGCTGGAGGAGGGCAGAATGGGGATGTTATTGTTGTTCAATAGGCAGTGTTTCTGTTTTACAAAGTTAAAAGTGTTATGTGAATGGATGGTGATGATGGTTACACAACAATATCAATGTATTTAGTACAACTGAACTGTGCCTTTGCAAAAAAAATGTAACACCTTAAAGAAAAAAGTTGAGGTAGTAAATTTACATTATGTGTATTTTCCCACCACAAAAACAATAAAAAAGAAAATAATCATCTCTTTGAATGTGAATGCCGATGGTGCACTTGAATACAGAATGAAGACTTCCCATGTGTCCTCTCTCTTGGTGGTAAAGATGGTTGATTTTCTAAAAAGCAGTTGCCCTGGTTTCCTGTCCTGTGACTTTACAGCTCTCACACACTTGTTCATTGGAGGAAGTTAATGAAGTGAGACATTTCTTGTGCCCTTGAAAATGTCCCTTTGCGATAAGCATCCATTTCTTTCACTTTTTTTCTTTATTGTTAAATTTATTGGGGTGACATTGGTCTATAACAATGACATTGTTCCCAGGTGTACAATTCTACATTACATTGTCTAAACATTGCACATGTCTTAACGCCATGGCTAACTCTTCTCCACCCTCCCCTTCTGCCACGGACTACTTGCTTCACCAATGGGGTGCTCACTCAGCTTAGTATCTTCAGAAAAGTTTCATAAACATGAAGGGAACTTCAGTGGCCACACAGGGCAACTGAGTTGGGAACTCCACAGCACTGCACTTCTAAGACACCTCCCTCCTCCCCATCCTAGCCCCATTTGTCCTTGTTTATGTACCTTAGACTCTCAGCTCTCTTGAATCCTTTGATCTGGGGGAAGCCACGATGGTTCAGTGGGTTAAACACTCACTTTGCAGCCCCGGGGACCAAAGGTTGAATCCAGGCCCTGGCCCGTGCAGACCCATATGCTGAACTGGGGTGTGCTTCCCATGTGAGAGGCCCCCAGCCCAGTCAGTAGTTTAGTGTTTACCTGAGGGTAAGGGTTGAAGGGTTGGGGGAGTAAGGAGGGGGCATCAAATATATGGTGATGGAGGGAGAGCTGACTCTGGGTGGTGAGCACATAATGAATGCATAGACAATATAATGTAGAATTGTAAACATGGAACTTATATAATTTTTACCAACCAATGTTACCCCAATAAACTTAACAGTTAAAAAAATAATAATATACTTAATAGCAATCTATGAATAAACAAAGATCTTCATGTGCAAACCCTTAATATAGAAAAACATGAAACTTGGCTAAAAGATATTCAGCAATAACTGACAGGTGATAAAAAACTAAATAGATGTTAAGAGAAATACTATTTTCATTAATAGAAAGGCTGAACATGAAGGTGTCCATTCTCCTTAAATTATCTATACAATTATGAGCTTCAGGATCATATCCTAGTTGTTTTCTTTTAACATGACAAGCCCGTTCTGAAATTGAATTGTGTAACATAGGGCTCTGAAGAAAAGTCACAAGGTGATAACAGCCCCACATCAAGGTGTATCATCACTGCTCTGTTCAAGACAGTGTACTGTTGGGACACTGGGAAACTGCAGAAATCAAGAACTACTCCCACACACACAGAAACATTATAACAAAGGTGGCACTACAGATAAGTTGAGGAAAGGAAGCACTTTCATATATGATTCTGGAAAAATTGGTCATACACATATGACCTTAAGAAAGTATTCTAGGGGAAGCCGGGATGGCTCAGTGGGTTAAGCACTCACTTTGCAGCCCTGGGGACCGAGGATTGAATCCCGGCCCCAGCCCGTGCGGACCCATATGCTGAACTGGGGAGTGCCCCCAGTTAAGTTCTCACCGGGGTGAGACCCGGGCCCAGTTCCTGCCCTGTGCAGCCTCGCTCCCACCTGTGGAATGAAACTATGTGGAAAAACCGATGATGTGCAACTATGGAGACTGTTCTGGGCCCTCCCCCTTCTCTCTATCTCTGTCTCTGTATCTCTCTCTCTGTCAAAAACAATAAAAATAAATCTTTAGAAAGAAATTATTCTAAATTAGGTAGGGAAAACACTAATGTAAACAAGTGATAAATTATACTATATTAATATTAATATCTATTTATGAAGGACACTTATAAAGAAAGTAAAAAGACAAGCCACAAACTGGGGACTGTTGTGTAGCACATACAGTTGACAAAGACCTGTATCCAGAATATATAAAGATCTCTTACGAAACAACAAGGAAAAGACCACCCAGTAGAAAGCTGATGATGTCACACCTCAGAAATGTGTATACATGCAACAGCGGACATGTGTACACAAGAATCTTCATAGTGGCAGTATTTATTCAGTACAAAAACAAAAACCAAAATCACCCTAAACATTCAACAATAATCAAATTGAGAGAAATAAAATGTGGTCACTTAACACAATGGAGACTATATAGCATCAAGAATGCAAAAGCCACAGCCAGGCACACACCTCTCTGTGAATGGGTCTTGTAAACAGACTGAACAAAACAAGAAGCAGAAAATTCAGTGTAATTTCATTTTTATGAAGCTCAAAATACATATTTCAGGATACAGCATGTGGTTGAAAACTAGTGAAGAAAGGGTAGGAGGCTATTTTGCACACTGCTGCTGGGGCACATGGACTGGGAGTGGGTTGGGTTAGTGCACATGGGGCCCATGGGGAATTGTTTCTCTTCTTCCTTAAGCTAGGTGAAGACACATAGTGAGTTTTTCAAAAATTTTTGTGCACCAGGCCCTGTGTAGATGTAATGAATCATTCTTTTGAATGTACTCAGTATAAAACAGAAAACCAAAAACAAAGTTCTAAGTTTTTGTGTTGTTCCGATTTAAGAAAAAAAAAAAGTTCCAGTATAGACAGACAAGTGCAGAGCAGACCTTTACCATATGCCCTTGATAATCAACTGAGTCCTTAATAATATGGACTTTATAACCAGGGAGCATAACACATTTGAGAACAATCTGTAATAAAACAAGAAAAGGGGACAATGAGAACAAAACACACAAAAAAGACAGGTGACCAAGGCACAGTGAAGACCTTGAGTGCAGGCAGGGTGTGGAACAAAGGGATCCATGATGGGGTGAGGGTGAGGAGTCATTCGTTAATTTTGTTTTTGTGTTTATTTGTTGTTGTTGTTGTTGTTTATTGTTAAATTTATTGGGGTGACATTGGTTAGCAAAAATAGATAGGTTCCAGGTGTACAACTCTACATTACATGGTCTGTGCATTATGTGCTCACCACCCAGAGTAATTTATTCAAAAGTTTAGCATGAAACATTTAAACATCCTGTGATTCTCAGGATTCAGGAAGATTGCTGGATGAACTCCCATGAAAAGGTGCAGTCTGAACAAGAAAAGAGCTCCCAGAAACTAAAAACATAAACAAAAAAGTTTGGTGTAATTGCTGAAAGACCAACCAAGTAATTGGGGAGATACAACTGAGGAAGCCCACACAACATGAGCGGACAGAGACGGGACATGTGAGGGAGAAGTGGTATCGGGACATGCGCACATTTGTTTAGTGTTGAGTGGGTGCTGGCTCTGTTCTAAGTGGATTAATTCTGTGCACTAATTAGTCCCAGACACCTCTACAAGGAAGTGCATGTTTCCCTTTCCAGTTTTTAGGAGATTCCTAGGGGTTTTGTTCATGAATTAGGTGTGAATTTTATCAAATAATTTTACTAAATATTGAGATACTAAGTCTTTTTCTCCTCTAACCTGTTGACATAGAGAATTACATTCTGATACTGAAACATTCTTGCATTCCAGATTTAAACTCTACTTGGTCATACTTTTTTGTTTGTTGTTATTAATTCTGAATTCAGTTCACTAAAATTTAATTTGATCTTGTATGTATAGATTAGTGAGTGAAACTGGTCCATAATTTTCTTGTCTGGTTTTGGTATCAGCTACATAAGCCTCATAAAATGAGTTAGGAAATGTTCCTTTTTTAAACCTTATAATTCTCTCAGAGACTTTATTGTGGGTTACCTTTAACTTGAAGATTTGTTAGAACTCACCCCTAAAGACTCCAGGGCCTGGCATTGTTTTGTTGGTAGAAGGACAATACTGGCTCGCACTTTAATTGCTTTAATAGTTATTGCTTCATTCATATTATTTATCCATTTTTCTTGAGTCAGTTTTAGTTTACATTTTTATCTAGATAATTGTCCAGTTAATCTCGATTTTAAAATATATGGCATAGTGTTCATGGTCATCTCAGATAAATTATAAAATCTAGGGGAAGCCAGATGGCTCAGCGGGTTAAGCACTCGCTTTGCAGCCCCGAGGACCAAGGATTGAATCCCAACCCCAGCCCATGCGGACCCATATGCTGGGTGTGCTTCCCATGCAGGAGGCCCCCAGTTCAGTTCTCACCCTGAACTGCCCCCACCCACCTGTGTGGAACGAGACCATGTCAAAAACTGATGATGTACAACTATAGAGACTGCTCTGGGCCCTCCCCCTGCTCTCTGTTTCTCTGTCTCTGTCAAAAACAGTAAAATAAAATCTCTCTTCTGTCTCCCTAATGTGTCCTATTTAAACTTGTATATCAGTATATTAATCAATCCCTTTGTCTCCCAACACCCTGGCTTGGTGGAGAATGGTACAGGGTGGAGGACAACACATACCAAAAGACCCTTTCCATGACCAGACTTCAGCCAGGCTCCTCTGAGCCCTCAGGTCAACTAGGCCTGACCTTAGGCTATCTCTGTCCTTGTAGTATCCAGATTTAGAAAGAATCCTGCTTATCTGATCACCCTCCATATCTGACCACCCTCCATATATGACCAAATTCCTCATCCCTCACTATCCCCAGGTAGTATCTGATCATGCTGGTCTGATCAGTAAGAATTCTCTTAGATCAGTTTAGCAAGAATTACTCTACCTTCTTGGTAATTTTCCATCCACTGCAGGCCCCACCCTGCTCCTTGGCTTTAAATTTACACTTTTCTTTTTTGATTCGACATTGAGCCTAATCTCTGCTCCCTGTTGCAAATCCTACTGTAGTAGCCCTTCTGGATCAAGTGTGTCTTACCATCTTTCACAAATGCCAGGTTTAACACATGTAAACAAATAATTAAAATACGGTTGATGAGTGCTATAAGAACAGAAATGTGGGGAAGCTGGGATGGCTCAGCAGGTTAAGCACTTGCTTTAAAGTCCTGGGGACTGAGGATCAAATCCTGGCCCTGGCCTGTGTGGATCCATATGCTGAACTGAGTATGCTTCCCATACAGAGGCCCCCAGTTTGGTTCTTGGCCCCCAGTTCAGACCTGGCTTGAGGGACTGTGCCTCCCATGCAGGAGGCCCCCAGCCCAGTTCCTTCCCTGTGCATCCCCTGCCCACCTGTGTGGAACAAAACCACATTGAAAACTGATGATGTACAACTATGGAGACTGCTCTGGGCCCTACCCTTTCTGTGTGTGTGTGTGTGTGTGTGTGTGTGTGTGTGTGTGTCTGACTGTCAAAAAATAAAATAAATTTTAAAAAAAGAACATAAAGGGGCTCTGAGGTGACAAAGGAACCAGTTAATTGTATATCAGCAGGTTGTAAAAGTCCAAGAATGAGGGAAATATTAAGAAAAGTGGTAGTACCCATGGCTGATGGGGAGTTGGGGACAGGCCAAACTGATGGGGGGCATATGGAGCAGTTCAATAGCACTCAATTACAAAATGTGCACATGCTGTGAGTGAGCAATGAGACTTCTACATGTTATCCTACAGAAATGCACAGGTACAACACATTAAATATCCACAGTGTTCACTGCAGCTGAGTCTGGATGGTCATTGAATCAATGGCATTTGCATCCCAGACACAGCAAACAATAATTGAGTGTTTGCTGCTACAGAACAAGGCTGTCCTGTTCTCCAGCCTGTGATGGTGGTGTTGCTGCTAACCGTAACCTCAAACCTGCTACACATTTTAGGGTTCCATCCTGATTATGAAGTTTTAAATCACTTAGAACCCATATTACAAATAGCAAACCCAGCCCAAGGTGACTTTAGCTGCAAAAGTGGCTGTGTTAGCTCATGGAATTGGAAGTCTGACTACAAACTGGGCTTGGGCATGATGTGTTCTGAGGCTTGTTCTAACACTCTCCCTGCATCTCCTGACAGTAGGGGAGGTGGTGGTCCCCAGCTTTAATAACATCAGTGGTGAGAAGTGGCAGTATGGAGAAGAGAGGAGGAAAATGCAATTAATGTTGACTTTGGACTCCACACCCGCATCAGTTTGTTTCCAGTCCCTCCTCTATTCTCAGTGGTGCATTCACTTCATTCTGTAGACATAGGTGTTGATAATGGATGGTTGAGTAATGTGCTTGAATTTTGGAAACCAGTGGCCTTCAAGGACATGACCTTGGATGTGGCTCCTAGACCCCTCTCAGAGAAGCCTATACAGAGATGTGATGCTGGAGAACTACAGGCCCCGTCTCTCCTCAGGTCAGGGAATGCTCCATACTCTCATACAGCCCCATGTGGGACCTTTATCTGCTCAGTATCAGAGGCTGTGGGGCGATTGAAGTGCCCATAAAGCTCATAAAGTCCCAAGCTCATAAAGTTTGGGTCTAAAATACAGGGACCAGAGTGTCTAAAATCCTAACAAATAGAGAAAGATATTTCTCCCACCTTGGGTGAAATGGTTTGGTTTTTTGTTTGTTTGTTTAAGTTGTGAAGGGTGAGTTTCACTGGGTTGCTTCTGAAGACTTATCTTACCGGTCTTTAAGAGATTTCAATGATCATGTGTTTCCAATAAACTTTGGGTAATTTGTCACCTGCATGTTTTTCCAGGTCCTCATGTTTTCTCTTATTCTCAGGGAATTAGCTCTGTAAAGCAGATGTTGTATCCTGACCAGACCCAGAACAGCTTTGCATGATGGAGACAGAACCTCCCAGGAGGCATGTCTAGGTGGGAAGCTGTGGCTGAGCATTCTGGCAGATAATGCTCAGGTCAGCAATGCCCAGGAAGCACTCCCATATGTGGCTAATGAGCCCTTGAGGGGTGGGGGTGATGTTCACAGCTAAAGTGGTATTTCTTTCTCCCCAGAGTTCAGATACCTTTACATAATTGAGTATGTAATTGCTTGGGTATTGTGAGTTAATTTTATAGACTAAGATAAGGAGGATGAATTTGCAAATCTCCTGTAACCCACAATATGGCAATGATCTTTGCTACTGGTGGAACCTCTAAATTATACTACAGGGTAGGGAAGAAGTAATGCCCTGGAAGAAGTAATGCCCTGGAAAAAGTAATGCCCCTCTTTTATGAGCTACTAATCTATACCAAATATTTTATTACAAAATCATAAGCATGTAAATTTACTTCTGTGACATAACAATATCACACTCAAGCACACTCTATGATATTTTAGGTGAAATGTTCAAATTGCTGTCCATTTTGTGGGAAACAAAGCAAGCCTTACAGTGTTACTTCTGCCAGACTCTGTATTTAGGGTCATGTTTCTCAAATTCTCACTGTTCTTGAGAATTACCTGAGAGACGTTTTTTGCTGTTGTTAAATTTACTGGGGTGACACTGGTCAGCAATATAGTTCCCATGTGTACAGCTCTGCATTACATAATCTATGCATTGCATTATGTACTCACCACCCAGAATCAGCTCTCCTTCCATCACCATATATCTGGTGACCACTCCCAACCCCCCTTCCCCCCCACACACACCTTTCCTCCCCCCTCCCCCTTACCTGAGGGACTTTTTGATAATGGAGATCCCCAGACTCCATGTTCTGAAGGCCAAGACTGATATAAATGGGGATATGCTGTCCTTAGTGGGA
>PVKE010022170.1:0-17233 GCA_004027555.1 Craseonycteris thonglongyai
TTATTTATTTATTTATTTATCTATTTATTTATTTATTATTTTTTATGTAGAACAACTCTCTGCATTACTCAATTACTTTGGATTCCTGGTATACATGCCTTGCCATGGTTCTAAATTGGGCTTTGGTGGACTCCATGTAACTAGAGCTTACTACCATTTGAATAAAGCCCTTTGATTCTAATTATGGTAAGAAAACCTGTGACCTTTAGACTGGCCAATGAATTTGGGAAATGTACCACCAAAGTTTAATTATCCATGGAGCTGAGGGTCTATAGAAATGCCCCTAATTTAGTATGATGGTAAGACATTCACACTAGTTCAAGTTCACACTGCTAGTATGTAGTCAAATAGAAATTGAGAACAGATATTTTAATTCCTGGTTTAATCCTCACTCAACTGTGCTAGGCAACAGGCTATAATTCTAAGCAAAGCCAGACTTTATTCCTAGCCTTATGAATCTAGTAAGAGAGGTAGAGAGTAAAAACAAAATCCAAAAGATAATGTGATATTTGTAATGAAAAAGTTATACATGGGTGCCTTGTGATATAGACAAGGAACTGGACCTAAAGCTGGCAATAGCAGAGTACACAGGAAGGAGTTCTTGAGCTGACATGGTAATAGGTAAAGACTGGAAGAAGTGGGAACATTTTAGAATTAAAAAGAAAGCAAGCAAAAGACAAAGGGTAAATGTTTTAGTAATTTTCTTGAAGATGTAGAATATGATGGATTTTGAATGGGAGTGACAGAATAGTTTTGGTATCTTGGAAAAATCACCCAGAATACAATCATGAGAACAGACAGAATGTCAGTAAGTGGGGAAGTGGAGGAGTGTCTGGTTATTTGAGTGGTAATGGGGACATTCAGATGAAGCTCTGCAAATTAATTATAGTTAACAAATAATAGAATGATTTCCACATGATGCCATGGCATACTAAAGCTAATACTGATCACAGAGTTTGTTTATGCTCTTCTCTATAGTTGAGTGATTGTTAATTTTATTATTGTCATTGGTATTATTAATAAATACTGTAAGGTGATATGATCAATCTACTAAATTTTTTTTTATATACAATGCAGAAGACATTGGATTACAAATTTTTTGACTAGGATTCAGAATGTTTACTTGATGTGAATTACAACAATTTTCAGAATAAGCATCTTGACTGCTAGTGCAAACTTAATTTTCCATAACACCATTTAATAAAGTTATAAGTATTTCCCAAATATATTTGCAGTTGTTAATTTTTGAACTTCTAAATAAGAATTGTGTATCTGTACATAAAATTTTAAATTTATATTGTTTTGCAATTAAATCTGATCTTTTATTGAGCTACAATAGAAATTTACCTCTTAAAAGTTATTTTCCATCAATGATGCCAGAAGAGCACGTTGAGTGCTTGCCTTGCAACCTTGAGGTCTGGGGATTGAATCCTGGCCCATGTAAACCCATATGTTGAACTGCAGAACAACTGGTAACTACTGGGATCATGAAGGTTCTTGCCTCCCTTGTGGCAGGTTCCCAGTTTGGTCCCCTTCCTGGACAGCCCCATATCCACCTGGTCAGAATGAAGCTATGCCATGAATAATGATGTACAACTATGGAGACTGATCTGCTCCCCTTCTCTCTGTCTATCTGTCTGTCTCTCTCTGTTTCACCTTCTCTCAAATAACAAAATAAATCTTTAAAAAAATATTTTTTCCATTGGATCAGCCTTTTATTTCTCTGGAGAATTTTTACTCACTGAAGCCAAAATCAGATTGCTTACTGTTATTGTTAGTTAACATATTGTAAGCCTTCACACTACTCACATAAGAATTATGTCAATATTTTTCTTTCTAAATAACAGAGTAAGCCATTGCCATATTTTGGGTCAAAAGCCCTCTTATTAAAAAGTGCCAAAATATGCAACTCCACAATTAGTAACAGCTGTAGTTGAGACTTTTCTGGCTAATGGATAAATAATCTGTTGTCATATTCTAATATAGCCTAATGTATGGTTCTAATATAAGCATATGTATTGGTAGACTAAAGGGACTTTGAAGAAATTGTTATGATCTACTGGATATTTAATGCATTTAAAAATAGGTATAATATGCAAAATCACATAGATCTAAGTGACTAACTATATGCTTTAATCCTGGTTAATTTGGTACATATTAATACATTTATAGAAACTTGTCCTGGTCAATAAATTATATAGGCTTGTAGAAAGGTATGAGAAAGATAAAAGAACTTTCTATCAAAGTAAATTTAAAATATATTAATTAAATTGCATAAGATTAAGATGGCAGTAGAAATAAAATATAAACAAGATCAACAAATCAACCAGCAAATTTGTATTGGTTGACAATTCTGTGGCAGAGTGTTGCTACTCACTGATAGGTACAAATTTCTAGGACTGGAGACAAAATAGAAAGCACCAAAATAATCAGGTTCTAATGTTTATTATAAATTATGAGTATAGATATTCTTAGCTCACAGGTGACAAAGTTGATTTAATGTGAATCATATTCTACTATAAATTTATAAAAAAATCTTGAAAAAAATTGAAAGAAGGATTACAATAACTACCAAAAGAGATCATTGATGCTAAAGAGCTTTGAATAAAAACTACATATAAATGTAAGGAATTTCATACTAGAAAATAAATGCATATTATATCAAAACTTGGTTTTCTTCTCACATGTCATTAATATGATCTTGCCCTTTTATTTCTTAAATAACTGTTCCTGCACATTTTTTCCAGTTTTATAGGAAATAACATAAATCACTGCATAAGTTTAAAGCTTATAGTATGATTGTTCTATTTACATATATTGTGAAATAATTACCATAATAGTTTCAGCTAGCATCATCTTCTCACATAGATACAATAAAAAGAAATGAAAGAAAAAACTAATAAGGGAAAAAATTTCTCCTTGTAATTAGTAAGAACTGTTAGAATTTACTCTCTTAAATTTCTTACATATTATACAGCATTGTTAACTATACTCGCTATATTGTACATTACATTCCTAGTACTTATTTGTCTTATAACTAGAAGTTTGTGCCTTTTGACTGCTTTCCTCCAATTTCCCCTCTTCTGATCTTTCACCTCAAATAACCACAAGTCTAACCTTGTTTTCTATGTTTTTCTTTCTTTTTTTTTTAGATTCCACATATGAGATCATACAGTATTTGTTTTTCTCTCATTTTACTTAGATAATGCCTTTTATGTTCATCAGTGTTGTAAATGGTAGGATTTCCTTGTTTATGGCCAAATACTATTCCATTATATATATATTTTTTTTCATTCATTCATCAATAGACACTTACTTAGCTTTTCTTTATGGCTTGGTTATAATGCTACCATGAACATGGGTACAGATATCTTTTTGGGTTAGTTGAAAAGGTATCTGAGCATTTTTTGAGTTAGACTTTTGTTTTTAAGCATTCATGTTCAATTGCTTATCATAGTGTTATATCAAAGGGTTCTGTGTTAACACTTTATCTTCCTCAAGAATAATGAATTAAAATTTTCTATTTTTCTCTAAAAAATACGTTCTCTAAAGAATAATTTATCATTAGTAATATAAGAAATGTTAATATTTCCATTATGTGCCTGTGCAAGGTATTGAACACACCAACATGGAGAATATCTCTTATAGGTATCCAGTGCAGAGGGGAATTCTATTGTGAATCTAATCTTTTTATATAGTTCAGGTATTAGATTTACTTTTTTCATGGTCACATGGCTTAAAAATATATTCTTTATCTCTTGGCTACCACTTTAAAACTTTGAAAAGAGTTATAGATTCAAACTGATGCTTTCATGGTCCCTAAAGCCCCCTACCTCCCTGCCCTCCAACCTTCATTATATTTATAAGCTAATCACCTACGCATTATTCAGAATGTAACATCCTCAACCTCTATTATGAACTCCTAGAACACACTGCATTTTCTGCAGGCATTTTTTTAAGTATAAATTTTAAAAAATTATATTAAATTGTTTAACTTCTGCCTCTTTTGCTCTAATAAAATGTTATGAGGGTATTGATTATGCCTGTATTATTTTCTTTTGATTCCCTGGTTTTTAGCTCAATACTAGGCGCAACACACTTGTATACAGATCCCATTAAACATTTGGAAAATGAAAAAACAGAGCAGAAAATGGCTATCATACCTCACAAATAGAAACCAGATTTTAATAAAAGACAACATGCTTTTGATTATTATCTGCAATTTCCAAAAATTGCAAATAAATTTCTGAAATAAAAATTGAATGCAATTCGTTGAGTAATTGATGGAGGTCATTAGTTTTACTTATTTGTCTCATATTTTAACATTATTTATTTCAGTATTTATTGAATGACCACTCTGTGTTGGTCTGCAGTGATATTGAAAAAAATTAATAACGTAACTCCAGTAACCAAGAAACTCAGAGCCTGATGAAAGAGTAAAAAAATCATTAAAATGTAATATAAGAGCTTCTGTGGGAGTAATATACAAATTGTTGTTGGACTCAGAGGAGCTAATAATGAATCTTAACCTTGTAGAATCAGATAGATTTCACCAGTCCTGCCATAAAGAAAAGTAGATTTCAGGCCGAGAAAACAATGTATGTACCGGTATTGAGGTATGTTCTGTTGTTAGAGCTGTATGCTCAGTTCCAATTACGTGAAGAGGAACATGGCCAGAGTAGACGCTTTCAAAGGAAGTGTAGACAGCTGACAGCGTGACAAATATACAATATAACTATCCAAATAAGAATAAAAAAATGTTAAAATGTGATTTCAAGAAGAGATGGACAGATATCCAGGAGAAAGGAATTTACTGCAAATAAGCATAAAACTTAGCTGATTTTTCTGGCAGCAAAATATATATACAATTTAAGAAGAGAGACACAAGGTGATATGTTTCGTTACAAAAATACAAATAATTCTATAAAAAAATTTAGAGTGTGCTGTAAAAGTCTCAAAAAAGATTATTAAAAAAATAAAAATGCCTTTAGAAAGGTGTTTGGGACGCTGGACTAGCTCAGCAAGTTGAGCGCTTGCCTTGCTATCATGATGTTTGAGGATAGAACACCGACCCTGGCCCATTCAAAACCCATATGCTCTAGGTGGTGAACACATAATGCAATATAAACTATGTAATGTAGAGTTATATACCTGGAACCTATATAATTTTTACCAACCAATGTCACCCCAATAAATTTAACAATAAAAAATGTATATGCTGAACTACAGTGCAACTGGTAACCACTGGGAGGGCAGTGAAGGTTCCAGCCTCCCATGCAGGAGGCCCCAAGTTTGGTTCCTGCTCCATGTGGCCCCACATCCACCTGTGTAGAATGCAACCATGTCACAACTAATGATGTACAACTATGGAGACTGCTCTGGTCCCTCCCTCGTCTCTCTCTCTGTCTCTCCCTCTTTCTCACACCTACCTACCTTCATTCAAAACAGCAAAATAAATATATTTTTTAATTGCATTAATTTTCTGTTTATAACTAATGTAGTTATACAGCCTGCAAAACACAGCTTATAAAATATCTGGAAACTATAATAGTGAATAAGAAAGAAATATAATTCTCTAAAATTATATCACCAAGAAATATGACTGTTAATATTTAGGAATGTTCACTTCCTGACATTTTGCTAAGTCCTTTTCTTTACTCTCATGGCAGACTACCTTTAATTCTGATGTAAATTCTGTACTTTCAGAACTATCTACCAAATCTCAAATCTAAGGAGTATATGTTAACAATAAAGTTCTCAGGGGATATGAAGAAAACTTCTCCTTAAACTTCATAACATCACTAAAGATTTGTTTATTTTTTATTTTTTATTTTTATTGTTTTTGACAGAGAGAGAGGGAGAGAGAGAGAGAGATGCAGAGACATATAGAGAACTGAACTGGGGGCACTCCCCAGTTCAGCACATGGGTCCGCACGGGCTGGGGCAGAGATTCGATACTCAGTCCCCGGCGCTGCAAAGTGAGCACTTAACCCACTGAGCCATCCCAGCTTCCCCCTTGGTTTTATTTTGACATCTAACATCTGAGTTCACAATCTATTGCCATGGAATACACACACACACACACACACACACACACACACAGACACACACACACATACACACACATTTGGTCTACAGAGCAGCAACTCACACAGTATGGAAATCTATATAAATGTTTAAATTCACCTAAAATTCTACTTTTCTACATTTTTCTTATCATCAAACATCTACTTTTAATGTCTATTTGATAGTCACAATAAGAGCATATAAAATATATTTAATATTTCTCTTATTTTTGAGAACAGTGATACAAAAACTTTGTGTTTTTTATTATTATTATTCCTCATGTAGTAAATAGCACTATGAAGAAATCTTTGTGTATAAACAGTTATGGCAGATCTGATATTTCTTTAAGGCTCCTAATTACTTATGAGAAAGTTACATCATTTGCTCATTTACCTCATTCTTACCAGCGTTGTGCTGGTTCCTATTTTAAAATATATGTGTAGTACACACACACACACACACACACACACACACACACACACACACACAATCTTTGATTTAACTTTTTTATTACTAGTGAGGATAAAGCTATTTTATCTGTACATATTTTATCTATATTTTACTTATACTTTATTGTATGTTAATATCCTTGTTCTTCCCTTTGTTTTTCTCTAGGGATGTGCGTTATTCAGGTTAACCTAGGACTCAGGGGTGGCGAAACTTTTGACGATTGAGTGTCAAAGTTTATGAAATAAGAGTATACTCGCTCGACTCGCATGCCAACCCATTGAGTGAGATAGAGGTATCGATTATTTTTATGTCTATAAGAGCATAAACAATAATTTTTTAAATGGTATTCACAGCTCCGCGTGCCACTTTGGGCACGCATGCCACAGGTTTGCCACCCCCGATCTAGGTCTTAACTGCAGTAGCTTTCAATAATAAAGGTTTTTGTTTTGTTTGGTATTCTATTCTTGCTATATGTCCTGATTAGGTGACTTGGGCTCTGCTTCTTGCTGTACTTGTGATCATGTGGGGACCAAACTGATAGAACAGCCAACTATGGCGGTACCTTGGTATTCATCATTAATTGGTTTGGGAGGTGCAACAAGTACCAAACAAATGACAAATACTGGGACAAAATTTTCATGTCAAAATGCTTAGAGTACCGAATTCAACAAGTTTCAAAGCAGTTGAATACCAAGGTGTGACTGTAAATGGAACTTTCCCTATTGTACATTTAATAAAAATAAATATGTTTATTTTACTTCAATTTTATCTTCTATAATGTGTAGAAATTAAACAATATAAAATTAAAAATTAGAAAAAACAATTATAAAATTTATTTTAACTAAAATTTTATTTTCAAGAATAACTTTTAGACAGCAAAGAAGCTACTTTGTCTCCTGGAAACTAGAGTACTGATATCTCAAAAAGATTACAAGTTTTCTAAAAAGACTTCTCAAACAGTAAATATGTTTCTCTGTAATCAAGAAAGAACAGTGTGTCTAACCTTTTAAAATATTCCTGTCAGAACCATAGGAAATTGATCTCCTAGCAGGCGTAGTTCTGCTCTTCCACTTCCAAGCAGGTGCAAGCCACTTCAGATTCCTTCTCACAGCTTTCTTTCCTGCCCTCTTCTTGAATTCTCCTCCGTTTGCCCACCTGTCACATTTCTTCTCTTTCCGCCCCTTCACAACTCAAGTCCTCTTCACTAAACTCCAAAGCCGGACCTCAGAGTAGAGCAAAGTAAAAGTGAGCAGACCTCATCAACTGAAGCCAATTATATTTCCTTCTCTCTGCTTATGCCCAAAAGGAATACGCTAAAACAATTAGAAACAAAATTAGCAGACAACTTTTTTTTTTAAAGATTTACTTTATTGTTTTTGTTTGTTTGTTTGTTTGTTTGTTTTTTACAAACACAGAGAAAGACAGAAATGGAGGGAGACAGAGAGAAGGAGGAGGGTCCAGAGCAGTCTCCATAGTTGCACATCATCAGCCTTCAACATGGTTTCGTTCCACGTAGGTAGTGGGGACCGCACAGGGTGGGAACTGGGCTGGGGAGTCACCTGAATGGGAGGCATACCCCAGTTCAGTATATGGGTCCACACAAGCTGGGGCCAGAACTCAGTCCTCAGTCCCCAGGGCTGCAAAGAGAGCACTCAACCCATTGAGCCATCCCACCTTCCCCAAGGAACAGCTTTATATTGACTATTTCCTGCTGCCCTGATATTCTATTAAAGATAGGGGATCAATTGCTCTTCCATCGTTGTCTGCATGTTGAACTGCCCATTAAGTGGCATTCTTAGAAGTTGTTTTTTTTTTTCCTAATTTGTAGTATATTTAGTTAAAGATTAATTTTTTTATTTGGCAGAAGGTGAGCGAGAGATGTAGAGACAGAGAGAGAGAGAGAGAGAGAGAGAGAGAGAAAGAGGAGGTCCCAGAGCAGTCTCCATAGTTGTACATCTTAGTTCTGACATGGTTTCATTCCACACAGGTGGACGTGGGGTTGAATGGGATGGGAAACAAACAGGGGCCTCCACAAAGGAAGCAAGAGCCTTTGCCATCAGCCAAGCAGTTACTAGCTGCACCACAGTTCAGCACACGGCTTTGTATAAGCCAGGGCCCGAAATAGATCTCTGGAGCTTGCAGTTGCAAGGCAAGCACTCAACCTGCTGAATTATCCTGGCATCTCTAATTTGTAGCATTTTATATTGACATAAATAACTTGATCAATATTAATTTTCATTACTAGTCACTTAAAATAAAATGAATTTTAATGATTAATTGTGATTTACAAGGATTTTTTAAATCATTCAATACAAGTATTTCATTTCTAAAAACATTCTATGGACATGATTTAAGTACTGGGCTTCTCAGTGCAATTTTATTTTTAATAGTAAAATGAGAAAACAACCTAATTATTCAACAATAATAACTGAGTTTAGAAGACAAGGTATATTCTATGCAACCATTTAGGATGACATGTAAAAGTATGCCAATCACTATATGACTAAAGGAAAAAAGTACATGTAAGGTATGAAGCCATACCAAAAGGCATGCACCTAGATACTTAGAAAACTATGAAAAGTTATGTTTTATGTCTGGCATATGGCATTCCATGTAATATTTTTACTTTTTTGTAACGAAAAACAACACTTTGGTAAACAAGCAAAAAAGCAAACAAAAATAGAACAACTGTAAATGTCACAAAAACTTGCTACTTGCTCGTGTATGTGTATGCATGTGTGTGTTTATATAGATGCATAACAAACTTTCTTTCAGAACAACTTTTTGAATTATGATAAAAATAGAGGAAGCAAGATTCAAGGTAGTAAATTATCTTTAGGGCTATTTTATCCCACCCTCCTAACACTTGCCCCCCAGAAAAATATTGAACATATTTTTGAAACTCTGCCACAATTCCCTCAAAATTAAAATTTCCTAGCAATGTATTTTTTCTCTTTTCTTTTTTTGCTTTTCTCTCATTTTTATGGTGTTTTTTCCTTCCTTTATTCCTTCCTTCCTTTCTCTCTCCTTCCCTCCCTTCCTTTCTTATTCTCTTCCTTCCTTCCTTCTGTCCCTCTCTTCTCTCCTTTTCTCTTCTCTTCCTTCTTTCTCTATTTCTCCTTCCTCCATCTCACCCTTCCTTTCTCCCTTTCTTCTATTTACCAAACCTTTCTTCCTTCCTTGCTTTCTATCTATCTTGACTCTTTCTTTATCTATTTTTTCTAACTATATATAATAACTACCATATATTAAGAACTAATATATTAGGCTACATGCTTTAAATATTTAATGCAATTTTATCTTCTCAGTAAGTGTGATATTTTGTTATCACCCTTAGCTAATAGTGAAGGAAAACAAGGATCAGAGAGAATAAATAACATGTCAGGGTTATGCTAGAAAATAGGAGTTAAGTTTAAATTCAACTCTTATCAAACTTCAGTGCCAGTATTCTATTCATTACCACACCCTTGCTTCTCCACTCAGCTTTCTTATCCCTTATTAAGTAAATGTGTATATATCTGAGAGTTTAGACCTGTGGCTTCTCTCATTGTAATGCTTTTCTCACATAACACATTTATTCTCATGGCTTCACCAACTGTCATAGAACATTAAATCATGAAATCTTAAAACAATTTGCCCATTCTTGAGCTATTTCTAGAGTTCTAGTCTCATGTCTCAAATCCTAACCAATAGATACCTAACAGTTAATATGTGGTAGTCTTTTTTCTGAAATGTTGCCTTAAGATTATTAATGCATTTAATTCTCACATTACCACCAAGCTCTGTATTTGCACATTTCACTGATGTAGAATTGAGATTCATGAAAGTTACGGAAATTGCTTAAAAGCATAAAGTTTGATATTTCCTCTTGGGTGGTCCTACTTATACCAATAACAATACGTAATCATGCCTTTACCTAAGGACTTTATGAAAAAAGACAGAAAGATTTGTAGGGAATTATTATTGTATAACCCTATTAATTAAAAAGTAACATCTGTTTGTATTACGTGTGCACTATATACAGCCATATCTGATTAATAAACATTGAATTGTAATACCAGTTTGATACTGCTAACTGCTGTGTTCCAGAAGTAGCAGTTATTTAGAGAGGCTCTGAGACTGTGAAATTCCCCTCTCAAGCCTCCTTTAAGTCAAAGGTGAAGCTCTTTCCCCACAAAATTGAATGTGTGCTGCGATGTGTAATTCTTAATTCATGGTTCTTAGAAACGACCTATAGACATCTTTAAGTTTATTGTGTGTATGCTAGACACTGTTCTAGGTACCTGGGAAACAACAAATTAAAAATATATATTTTTTTATCTCGAAGAGCTTCAGTTTCTCACCCTAGTAAAGGCTATTGTACTTGTAATAAACCCAATTTCTTCCACCCTAAGGGCCCAAATCAGGCACATGCTTGTGTTACTTTTATGTTTCCTCATAGACCTGTGGCCTAGGTCTGAGTTTTACAACATGACCCTTAAAGCAGTGATAGCTCACTTCATAGAAGTTGTTTATTTACTGGTAGTTAATTAAATTATATTATTGTATATTTAATAAAATTTTCTATTTTTACCTGTTCCCTAAGTATTTTTTCTAAAGATACTGTTCATTATAAAATAAAATTTTGGGAAAGCTGGGATGGCTCATTGGGTTAAGCACTCACTTTGCAGCGCTGGGGACCGAGGATCAAATCCCAGCCCCGGCTCGTGGGACCCATATGTTGAACTGGGGAGTTCCCCCAGTTCAGTATCTCTCTGTCTCAGTATCTCTCTCTATCTCTCTCTCTCTCTCTCAAAAAAAATTAAAAAAATAAAAAATAAAAAATATATAATAAAATTTTTCCAAATAGTTCCTCAAATTCCAATAATTGGCAGTGACTATGGAAAATTTTGTAACAATTTTTTAAACTTGTTGTCATATAAATTATTAACAAGTAGTTTGAGAAAGTGATTATCCATTCATTTGGACAACTATAATGTTATTTAGAATAATATTTTAAGAGGCAACCATTTATTTCAACAGCATAACCAGATCAATAGCTCAGGCAAGGAACTATTTTCCTGTTTTTATATTTCATAAACATATTATTTTTCTCATTAAGGATTAATAATTCTTTTTAATGTCTTAGAAGTTACCCACTGTCAGAGACAAACAAGAAGGACCAGATTTTAATCGTTTATGCTTGTGTGTGCGTAGGCACATGTATCTATTTGTTGTTCATTTTGTTTCTGAAAGGGCAGACAGTATTCTTTATGATTAATTGATGAATATTTTGGTCCAACATAAATCATTGATTCAGCCATTATAAAGTAGTTGTATTCACTAGATAATGCTCTTAAATCAAATGCATATTGAATACTACAATAGAGTAGAAACTTGTCATTAAAAGGCCTTCCATTTGGATGCTTGCGGTGGTCAATGATTTATTATAAACTGCTTTCTGAAACAGACTGAGAAAAGATAGGGCAAAAGTAACATTAAAAATGCCAACAAAGGTAGTTACAGGGCATTTTAATCCCATATTCCAGAAATACTTTTTTTTTTCCTTCCTTCCTTTAGTTATTTCAATTGTATTGTGATCCAAAGTAGTATATTTCAGTTAAAACACTTAATAATAGTTTTAGTGATAATTTGCCTTGCAAAACTCTTGATTAGAAAAAAAGTCTGTTGGAATTTTGCTATAACCTAATCCTCAGGGTCAATTCTATAAGACTTTTTAATAGGTTAGTCTCTGAGTAAAATAAATAAGTCATTGTTCCTGCGACCTTTACCCCCCTCCCCTTTTTCAAAACTTGATGGAAATACAGGTATTGTGAAAAAAGAAACGGGTTTAAAATTACAGCCCTTGTGAAGAACAAAGATAAGCTTTGTTGAACTGGTTAAAAATATAGAATGTTTTCTGAAGAAGATACATAAATGGAGAAACGTTGTGGAAATATTTTCTAACCATGTAAATTTTAAGTACAAAATAAGTTGATATACGATATTTGTAGTGTGTTTCTCAGATGTAAGAATCCATTTATTTTATAGTTATTAATGTAATGTGGAAATTGCCCTATAACTCCTTTAAAATGCATACCAAGAAATCAGCATTTTCATGATTATTAACAAAACTAATTTTTTAAATAAAAATAAATAGTCTGAATGTTGATGTATTACATATATGAAGCTGGAAGGGATAACCTATTTCTTCCTTAGCAGTAAATAGTTTGAGACTGGTAAAATATATGTTGCAATTAGTTTTTGCTGCTTGTATTTTCTGCAGGTAGGTGATGATGCTCATAAAAACTAATCCAGATTTTATGTTCTCCAGGTAAAATTCCTCTTCAAGTAGGAATAAACCAAACATAACAGTCTGGAAGTTGTTACAGGTCAAACTTCTGATTTTCTTAGATCCATTCTAACTTTTTTTTACTCGTTTAATCATTTAAATATTTGTTAATAGCTTGATTTGGGTATGTTTTGTGCTGTGCACCTCTCAGCTCTTCAGGGGTTACAAGATCAAACATTGTCCATGACAAAACCTGATTGCCAACAGTGCCCATATTTTAGATTATATACATATAGTTGCATGTATGTATGTGTAAATATGTATATATAAACATATTCAGATACATTCAGATCTCTTAACACAAAAATCTTTTTAAAAATTAAGCCTATGTTAACAATGTTCTTCAATTATAAATGTATTTAAAATACTAATTAAAATTAAAACAACTCATCAGCTGTCATCAATAATACTGTGTTTTTGTGACCACCCCTCTCTCCAGCCACAGTATCAGTCTTTAAGAGGTTTTTGAAAAACTGTTTGAAGTTAAATTGTGTGACTGGAAGAGATAAACACATCAGATTTTAACTTGGTTCATTTGTTTGTTTCCTACTTTCTCAGTTGAAAAAAACAAAACAAGAACAAAGTGCTTTCTTACTTAATTACGCACATGCATGGAGGAATATTTAACCCAAGCATACTCTGGCAAACCAAATAAATAAATTTTAAGTGAAGGGGAGCCTTTAGGATTAATATGTGATGTATGAAAGATACTTTTCTTTTTCCAAGTTTGCCTTCTAATTAAAAATGCATATATGTGTGTATATATATATTGCTATTTTATATATATATATATATATATATATATATATATATATATATATATATATATATAATTTGCTTACTTTTCTTTTCCTCTTCTAATTTTCTTTTGTTTTTATCCCATAGACATTGTTGATTTCCACTCTGGAAATTTAAGAAAGATAAAAGTAGTTTTAATTAAACACGGAAAATTTCTTGTCGGTAGTTTCTAATGTATAGGCATTTATGGTTCATATGTCCATAACATAGAGGTTTTCTGGTTTCTTCCTTTTGCCATATTTATATCATAAGAGTTTTTTTATTTCTCCCTTTTAAAGAAAAAAGTTTTCCCTTTGGTCATATTTTCTAAATTTGTCATGCAAAGAAATCTCAAAAGAAAAAGAAAAATTGCTTTAAAACCTTTTTCTTATTTTTGATAAACTATAAGAACCATTTGTTTTACATTTTCAATAAGAAATTACTTAAGGGTTAAATTAATTTTGAAAGAGTGCAACTAATTATGAAGGCAACATTAAGTTAGGAATTTTTTTGCACTCTTTTGACCTTTATTTATATTAACCTGTCCAGGGAAGCCGGGACGGCTCAGTGAGTTAAGCGCTCACTTTGCAAACCTGGGGACCAGGGATCGAATCCCGGCCCCGGCCCGTGTGGACCCATGTGCTGACCTGGGGAGTTGCCCCAGTTCAGTTCTCTCTCTGTCTCTGTATCTCTCTCTCTCTCTCTGTCAAAATTAAATAAAAATAAAAATAAATAAATTTATATTAGCCTGTCCTGTTTTCTTTACTTTGTGCCTCAGCCATTTCACTAGTGGTATAACTGTGTGGCAGTTAATAAACAGTTATGATTCCCGTTTTCTCAGCTGTAAAATAGAGATAATATTATAATATAATGCATGTAAGAATATAAAGTATAATAAAGTTTATATGTGTATTCACAAATACCTATATACATGTATAAATACAATGTGTATGTCTGTGTGTATATATATATATATATACACACATGTAGTATATATGCATGTGTGCATGTATATGCATATACACATACACACTCAAATACACACATATATAGTGCATATATATATATATATATGTTCTTCACTAATTTCTATTTTTTTTTTGGTAATCTGTATTTAATCATTTTCTTATTTACTATTTTTTAATGAGATGTTTAAAAAACTATCTGATTAAGGAATTGATAAAATACTTTAATTATATCAAAATAAATGTTTCTTTTTATTGGGAGAAAGATGTGGCTTTTATTACTGAGTTACAGTTTCAGTTTTAATAGATTTTCTGAAGAATTTGATATTAGTCAAGAACTGCTTAACAACAGGTACAGTCTGAAAAGTATGTTCTGAGAAAGACAATTTTGTCCTGTGTGAACATCATAGAGTGCATGTACACAAATCTAGATGGTATAGCCTAGTGTACGTCTAGGCTAGATGGTGTACCACTATTATATATGGTGTCCTTCATTGATGGAAACTGTTATGCAGCTCAGGACTGTGTAGAGAATGATGGCCTGTTGGAAAAGAAGACTATAAAAAAATTAACGGAACATTTCTTCAACTTTATGTTGTATTTCTTTTCTCTCTCTCTTTTTTAGTAAATTAAAAAAGGACAACATGGCAAAAAGATAGAAGAAGGAAATCAAAAGTTTTGTTTGAAATGAGAGAATTGAGAAATAGTAAATAGTCCTTCAGATCATCATTTAAAATTAAATTACATTCTAATTTAAGTAGAGAAAGATTAGAAAGTACCCTATAGAAATTTCCCCTCAGGCTGAAGCCAAACTTTCTTTGCTGATTTAGGCCCTTAATTAGGCATAAACTAATCACACTGTGAGCTCTAGAGAAGAAATAACACATAATTGTTAATACTAATTTCTTAATTGTTAGAAAGTGATACTTCAGTAAGTGCTTCATCCAACAAGAATGATCTTCAATGTGGCATCTCTTTTTTCCACATGTCAACAATTTACATTTATAACATACTGAAGAAAGGATACTTAACAATACACTTAATTCTTTTTACCGTGTCTTCAAAACAGATATAATGCTCTAAAATGTAACCCCATTTTACTAATGAAATAATTGATGTGGCTTTCAGTACTGAGAATGAAGAAATCCAGTCCAAATGTATAAAACTATTTTTCATATTAAGTCACCAGTGCTAACTTATACTAAATGGTAAGTCCAAATAAAATCTGGTAAAAAATAAAATTCAACCAAGTAAATTTGAAGATCTAATTGACTTTATTAAGTGACTAATAAATTGGGCACCATCCCATCTAGCAAATAGAAGAGAGAACAAAGGGGTTGTACAAAATGGAAGATTTTCATAGGAAAAAGGGTGGGGCAAGGGAGTTATTAACAAAATAAAAGAAATAATTATTTTTAGACAAGGACATCTTTTTTGGGGGAAATGTTACCTGGCTTTTGTCATAGAGATGTCTTCTTCTTTCTATAAAAATGGGGGCATGGACATGATAGATTATCTCTTTTGTAGTGACCAGAAAATTCCAAATTGGGTAAAATTATTTTGGGGGGTGAAGTTGAAACATCAATTACATCAGGCATCACACCTAGTTTTTGGTATCATGGCTTTTGACATTTTAGATTTGTGGTTTTCTTTAATATACTCAAGGATAAAAATATCTACTGAGGGGACTTGAGGAGAGCTCAATAGGTTGAGCGCTTGCCTTGCAACTGTGAGGTCCATGAATCGAATCTCAGCCTCGGCTTGTGCAAATTCATATGCTGAAATGTGGTACAACAGGTAACGGCCAGAATGGTATCGAAGGTTCTCGTAGCCTGTGCAGGAGGTCCCCAGAGTGGTTCCCACCCTGTGTGGCCTCACATCCATCTGTGTGGAATGAAACTATGTTGCAACTAATGATGTACAACTATGGAGACTGCTCTGGGCCCTGCCCCCTTCTCTCTTCCTCTCTCTCTATCTCTCTCTCTCTCACTTGCTCTCATACAATAATAATAAAAAGAATCTACTGAATATATCAACTGTTCAAACTTGGCATTCATTTACACTCTCCTGAAGATAAAAGCTAGAATAATTATTAAAATCATTATTAATCCATATTCATTCCATTCTGTGACTTTAAAAGAGGTCAAGAAATCAAGCATATAATGTACATGTGTATTTCCTTTTTTTTTAGAGCTGCATATCAGGAAGGCTATAGTCATTATAACAAGTGCTTTACTTGCATGTTCTTGAATAAGTAATAAAAATATAAAGTTAAATATTCTCAGAAGTGGCATTTAAATAAATGAAAGTGGTATGGAACAAAAACAACAATGTCATTGTTTTTGTTGGTTAAGGAACAATGATATCTTTCTAATAGGAACCAAGCAGAAATTGTTCTTGTGCCTCTGTTCCATTTAGAGGGCATAAGACAAAGGAAGAACAACAGACTTGTTGAAGAAAAGCTTTAAATTTCAGATTGTCAGTACAAATCATACAGGCTCAATAGATGGTAATACATTTTCTTCTTTCTTCCCACCTCATTCCCATTCGTGCCAAAGGAATGAAAAGAAAACAGCATAGCAGGAAAGTAATTCCGTATATTATACTGAAATTAAAAGAAAAAAACCAGACTTTAAGAAACTGT
>PVKE010022171.1:0-25808 GCA_004027555.1 Craseonycteris thonglongyai
AGGATCGAATCCCGGCTCCGGCCCAGGCAGGACCCACGTGCTGAACTGGGGAGTTCCCACAGTTCGGTTCTCTAACTGTCTCTGTCTCTGTCTCTCTCTCTATCTGTCAAAAAGTAAAATAGAAATAACTATGCACTGAAGACAAAAAGATAATTTCTCTCTATAAATGTGAAAAAAAAAAAAAAAAAAAAAAAAAAAAGAAAGTAACAGGGAGCGTTATTTAGTCATTATAAGGGCCACAGGCAACTGAATTGTGCTTTCATTCCGTATGGTGCATAGTTTAAGGAGCCGGAGGGAGTAGGTGGGAGGAGAGGAGTGTGCACAAAGGGATGAAAAGCTAAATGAGATTCTAGCCCAGGCAAAAGCATTCACAGACAGACGGCACCACGGGAGTCAGGTCAGAAAAGCAAGACGCAAAGTGACACAGACACAACTCCCTATTTGCACACTTATGTGTTGAAAACGTGTCTCTATGGATGGGGCTACCTTAAACAGAAGTGGACACCTCGCATCCGTCAGACTTAAAAGTGGGCTAGCAGGGCTGCTCACACAATTTGCTCTTTTAGAATAAAAAATGAGAGACAAGAGCTTCAAATGAGCAAAAGCTTATCCAATTTGCAATCAAATAAGCATGCCGTGGGTTCCGAGCCAACTAACACAGAGTTTGTGCCAACTTTTGTTCGTGCCCGCCCTCGTTAAGCCAGCTGGAATGGGTTATAAGTACCATCCCTTCAACCCTTTAAAATAAAGGATTCGTCTCTTGTTGGAAAGTATGTCTCGTCATAAAAATAGAACACAGTGTCTTTGGTTTAGTTATTCTCTCGAGAAGCGGGCTTTACTGTACTAGATGCCAGGAATATAGTGAAGCGGGTGTGGGGAGCTGATTATAGTGAATTTATTTCAGGCATGAGAAACAGGGAGACTTTTATGTCGATAGATGGATAGATTAGGAATATAAAACCTGTGGCTCCACTCCCAGGGTGCCAATACTCACGGAACAAACTCTAAGAAGGAAATCAATTACTAATTCTTTTTTTTATGTCCAGGAATTCATGAAGATAGAACAAGCCAAGAGCAAAGGACCAACTTCAGAAGAAGTATGATAGATTCAAGGTTTTTTGAAAACAAAGGGTCAGTTGTAAAGGCACTGGAACAGCATTCCCACAGCTTTTTCTCAAACTTGTGGTTTTTTTATTTTAAAAAACATTTTTTTTTTTTAAAGATTTATTTTATTGTTTGAGAGAAGGTAAGAGAGAGAAACAGAGAGAAAAGGAGAGAGAAGGGGGGAGGGCCTAGAGCAGTCTCCATAGTTGTACATCATTAATTGTGATATAGTTTCCTTCCACACAGATGGGCATGGGGCCACGTGGGACAGAACCAAACTGGGGGCCTCCCACATGGGAGGTGAGAGCCTTCACCACCATTCTGGCGGTTACCAGTTGTACCACAGTTCAGCATGTGGGTTTTCACGGTCCAGGGCTTGGATTCAATTCCCGGACCTCACATTTGCAAGGCAAGCGCTCAACCTGTTGAGCTCTCCTGGCATCCCCCAACTTGTGGGTGTTTTTTTTTTAACCACTGAAAAACAGTAAAGATGCCTCTCTTGTACCAAAAGCAAATCTCAGACCAATTTGAGATTTTAATGTAAAATACCAATCGTATAAAAAAATCACTTGTACAGGGCAATAGTAAAGAAAAACAAAACAACCACAGGTGAATATTTATATAATCTCGAGGTGCAAATAGATTTTTGAAAAGTAAAAACAATAGCAACATTTATAAAGGAAATGAGAGCTAGGCTTGCGGTTATTCAAGTTAAACTACTTATTCAGGATAAAAGCACCATAAACAAAGACGAACCCACTTTGAAAGAAAGTGTACAAAATCCTCCAGTTTCCTTTGGGTTGCACATACTGCGCCCAGCTAGCTTATTATGAGAGAAAACAAACAAACGATAAGGATATGGGAGTATCTCACAGACTCCAAGGACTGGAGTAGAGCTGGACCGCGGAGGACATTGGGAGTCAGGGTGCGAGAAGCCACTGGGAATGAGGGACGACTCAGCTGCTCTCAGAGTCGTCTGGTCACTCGTCTCTCACTCTGCATCATGACAGCCTCCTGGTCACTCACGGTGTCCCCCTCAGCCGCTCACCGGCTCCGTGCACCTCGCTGCTGCTCCTCTTGCATGTCCTCCCTTGTACCCACACACAGAAGCTGCCTTTTCATTGGTACCCCTTGTCTCCATTGCAGTCTCAGTGGCCCACTGTTTGCAGTTGTAAACTCCTAATCCAGACGCCAGTGGCCAGGGTCCCGTGGTCCCCTGAAGCTCTCACAGCTGAAGGTACCTGTGGGCTGTTATTAGAGTAGGAGGGTCGCCACTGGCGGATCAAGACACCAGACCTGGTGACTGCTACAACCACGTGGGCATGCTATTCGCTCTTGACCTTTTACGAATTATTTCTCAGGAGAGAAATCATCGGAAAAGCAAATGCAGGACCAACGATCTTATAGGAATTTTCTACCTTACTTGCAAGTAAGATGATAATGAGGATTCAAAAATTCCTTTTTTATATAAGATTTTTATATAAAATTGGTGGATAATGACATATAATCAATTACATTAGAATAACTACTATAACTAGTCATACTAGTTATTGTTGTAATAAAATTATACTCATAATAAAGTATTAATATGATATTATAACAGTCAGGATCTACAGAAGGTGTAAAGAATTAGATATTTGCCCATGCTGCATATATGGCCTATACTATGTTACTGTTCATTTGTATTTGTCAAGTGCTTTTTCTGCATCTTTGAGATGATTGTATGATTTTTAGTCTTTGCTTTGTTCAGCACAAGTGTGAACATGTACTGGCGATTACTAAAGCATGGAGGAATCTTTATCTGAATTCAATATTGCCAAAGCAAAAAAGGGCTACATGTTAGAGACACTTATAAAACAATAGTTACAGAAGCTATTTTATTAACACATCTTACTATAAAATTTAATCCAGTCTTGGCATATGTGGTGCTATGCACAATCAACCTATCTGATATGGGTTTCCTGCTATTTATTTTGAATTTCTAGACGCAACACTATTTATTTAGCACAAGGAGACTAGCTCATTGCAGGGAAAATAATATTCTAAGTTAGAGTATAGAATGCATGCCAGTCATGCAAAATCTTATACGGGCGTATGTGTTAATGCCCATATAATTGACACTGAATACTGTCATACTGTGGCACAATAAACAGTAATACACAAATTCAGTATGAACAACACTCTCTAGCCAGAAAAAGCCAAAAAGAAAGAAAGAGCAGAATATCTACTGATGTTGGCTTTGGAACTTGAATGATAAGATTGTTAGTTAATACTATTTAGATTGGTGCTCTAAAATTTGTGAGAAATCAATTTGTATGTCAAAGTCTTCCCGAAGTTTCTTTCATTCTATTTTGAAGTAGCATGATAAGCCTAGTACAATAATTCCCGGGGTTTTTTTTAGCAGATATTCTGTATCAGAGGACAGTGTTTTATGCTTGCTTATGTTATGGAAGGACAGAAAAAACACTGAATACAAATCCACATCAAAGCATACACGTTGCTACCATGTGTTGGCCTTTCAGTAGGGGAGCGATTTGGAGGTAAAATTGATGCTGTGACCAGCTCCTCTATTTTGAAGTGACCAGGCCATTAGATATATTCACTCATTTATCAAACATTTTTTGAGGGCCTGCTACTATATTTGACTGGAATGCTAAAGGTAAGAAAGGAACAGTCCCGCCCTCCATGAATGATTACCCTTATGGGGAAAGGAAACATGAATAAATATGGGCGTATCAGAGTGACATACAATCAGCAAGGTTGACAGAGGACTTAGGGGACAATTCCACCTGGAGGTGGGTGATGGACAGGCAGGAAGGAGGATGGGGAGGAGGAGTCAGGACACATATGTGAGAAAAGGTCCCAACTAGTTCCTGCCCCCGGCTTGCCCAGGGTGGGAGAAGGGCGTCTTGGGGGGTATAGGGGCACCCAGGAAGACGCCAGTGGAGGCTCATGGGTAGTTTCTCCACCCTTCCATCAGCGCAGAGAATAACAGGTGCACCTGAAGAAAGACAGCACTCACCTGAGTGGAGAATGACCCCAGTGGCGGGAGGACGTGTCACGGCAGTGGGTCACTAGCAATGGGTCACTAGCAGTGGGTCACTACGGGGCCCAGACCCTCAACTCGTGCATTTGATGAGGTGGCCTGGGGCTGAGTGCCACGTACTTGCACGAGAGACTTTGGGACTTCAGTCCAGAGAGCAGTCAACACGCATTTGGGAATGATCTCACCCTTCCCCCCTCCCATGGGTTCTGCTGCCTTTTGATGCCCAAGTGGCAACAGACGAGGACCGTGTGGCTGGAGCGATGCCTTCTCTTCTGCCAGCGGTGGCCCGAAGCCCAGTGCTCTGGCTTTTCTGCCCCAGTTCTGAGGATCCCGGGGACAGATGTGTTTCTCCACTCCGGAGTAGCAGGGTGTCCCTTACAACTGAGGTTTTGACCGTGATGAGAGGGAGGAGGGGCAGATCTCTCAGGAAGACTCCAGACAGTACTGTGTGCAGGAAGTTCTGGAATCTAACTGCCCCTGATGTCACTCTGCCCAGGAGAAAAGGTTGTGCGTGTCCAGGGGTCAACTTTAAAACCGGACCTTTAGAATACAAGCCAGCTCTCCCCAGGGTTTGGTTTTATTCACGCTCAGGAGTGAAGTGCAGGGTGTTTTGGGGGTGTGGCACGAGACAAGAGGGTGCAGGAGAGGACTGCTTGACCTTGGTGGTCATTCTGTAGACACTGTGTGCTCAGTGCCTGGCACAAAGCGTGTGGAATAGGCGCTCAACAAAAACGTGTGGAATGAAGTCATTGCAATGATTAGGAGCTAGGGAGCAAACGTGTCAAATGGTAAATATTTGGGTCTAATCTTTTCTATTTTGCTATATGAGTATAGCATTTCAGAATATTGTTTCTAATCATTATTTTAATATTTTAAGCACAATGCTATTGCATTAAACTTTATTTTGGAGAAAAAAAGTACAAAATTAAACAGCTAAGTGAGCTGAGCTTTCTGAGTTAAATGCACCCACAGGGAATGTTTGGAGTTTTTTGTTTGTTTGTTTTGTTTAGTTTAGTTTAAATGAAAAGGCTACCTAGGTGGCTGCAACAGTGAATACGTGGCCTCACACATTAGTGGCACACCAAGTACTTAGTAAACAATAAAGAGTCTCAAACCCACCATCAAGTGGACAGAACAAACAATAGGCTCTCTAGACTCAAAAAAAAAAGTTAAATGGTGACAGTGAATCAAACAAAGTGGACAGCCATTCCATAGAGTTCTGCTGCTTAAAGGTACAGGGCCTGTGTGGCATAAGTGGCACGTGCCTGTTTCTAAGGCGCAGGTCCCTGGGGGGTTGTCATGGGTCAGGGCCTGTGGCTGCTGGCAGGGTCTGTGGGAGGAATGAAGGCTTCGCCTTCAATGTGCTGTTTGCTCCAGTATTGACAGTCCTGTGAACACAAAGGGTTAAGTCATCAGTTTAATTCTGTGCAGGAAATGAGAATAGCGTTCCCCTTTGGGGAATTAAATGGCACTAGCTTGTGTTCAAGGCGTGTTGAGAACCAAGCACTATGCCTCTAATATATCTGCTGTAGTGTGGGAGGTAATTGCAGAAGTAATTGCAAAAGGCAGAAAGGAAGAGACAGGGGAGGGACAGGGAGAGGAGGAAGGGAGAGAAGAATGTGAGGAAGACCTGAGAAGCCAGCCCCTGTGCTCAGAGCTTTGTCGTGTGAACGCCTGAGGTCGCGAGCAGTAGCCACCCACCCCGACTTTTCCTGCCCAGAAAAATTCTAAACTTTTCACAGTACTTCCCACCATCAACACTTCCGTCTGCTATCCGTATTTTCCCAGGTCCCAAGAGTTTTCCCAGCTCCTTCTCTATCATCAAACTGACTTGTTTTCTCGCTTATTTCCGAAGGGTCCCCATAGATGACTCACTAACTTGATAATTTAAGGAGATGAGGTGTTAATGGCTGATAATAGCAGAATGTGTCATCCCCAGCAGATCGCATTCACATTTTAATCAAGGTCTTGAATGCCTTAGTTGGAAAGAAAAAGAAGTGGTTAATGTGAGAGCCTCAGGGTCTGTAGGGGGGTCCGTGGGAAAGCGAATTGGGGTGTAGGGTGTGAGTTTCCAGGGCCATTTATTTATTTATTTATTCAGTTGCAGTTGACATTCAATATTATTTTATATTTTTTCAGGTATTCAGCGTAGTGGTGGCTAGAATTTATATAATTGATGCAGTGACCCCCTGATTAGTCTAGCACCCACCTGGCACTCTCTGTAGTTATTGCAACATGATCGACTATAGTTCCTATGCTATCCTTTACATCTCGTGACTATTTTGTAACCATCAGTTCGTATTTCTTAATCCTTTTGCCTTTTTCACCCAGCTCCCCAGCCCCCTCCCCCTCTGGCAACCATCAGTTTGCTCTCTGTATCTATGACTCTGTTTCTGTTTTGTTTGTTCATTTATTTTAGAGTTCACATATATCTGAGATCATATGGTATTCATCTTCCTCAGTCTGACTTATTTCACTTCGCATGATACCCTCTAGGTTCACTCATGTTGTCCCAAATGGTAAGACTTCACTATTTTACAGCTGAGTAGTATTTCCTCTTCTGCATGCATCACCTTTTTATCTAATCATCTATTGACAGGCATTTGGGCTGCTTCCATATCTTGGCCAGTGTAAATAATGCTGTCCTGAACATAGGAGTATGTATAACTTTTCAAATTAGATTTGGATTTCTTCTGGTAAACACCCCAGAATGGAATTACTGGATCATAAGTTAGTTCCATTTTAAATTTTTAGAGGAGCTTCCACACTGCTTTCCTCAGTGGCTGCACCAATTTGCAATCCCATCAACAGTGCACAAGGGTTCCCTTTTCTCCCGGTCCTTGCTAACGTTTGTTGTTTGTTGATGTATTGATGATCACTGTTCTGACAGGTATGAGGTGATATCTCATTGTGGTTTTAGTTTGCATGTTTCTGATTAGTGACATGGAGCATCTTTTCATATGTCTATTGGCCATTTGTATGTCGTCTTTGGAGAAATGTCTGCCCATTTGTTAATTGGTTTGTTTTGCTGGTGTTGAGTTGGATGAGTTCTTTATAGATTTTGCAAATTAAGCTTTTATCAGATGTATCATTGGTGAATATCTTCTCCCATTCATAGGCTGTCTTTTTGTTTTGTTGATGGTTTCCTTTGCCATGCAAAGACTTCAGGTTTTTCACATCATCAAAGGAAGGCTATCATCTACTCAAGTGAGAAGCCTTCCAAAGCAGATGGCTATATATGCTTTTGAAGGTCCTCATTTTGGGGTTTGATTATCCAAGCTCAATAAATTCAAATGTTGATTTTAAAAGTCTTCTTTTTCAAATTTGAACTCGTTTTATTCTGTTTTCTATTCCAAAGAGGGTGGAGAGCAACTGGGCTTTAACTCCTCTTATTAAGCATTCCTTTATGTATGTGAAGAAAGTAAATAAGTATCATCCTCTCAGGGCAATAGAACCTCAGTTTCTCTAGATTTTTCTTAATAAGAACCCCGTTTGCACTGTGTTAGCACTGTCATGACCCTTTTCCGGACTTGCTCCATTTTTTTCCCATGTAATTTCTAAAATACAAGGGTTGTACTTCGTTGTTGCTCTTGAGTTTCATCAGAAAAACCAACGTTGGGAGCAGCCTGGTCAGCAGAGCGCCCCCTCCTGGAGGCTCTGTCAGCTACAGCTACGCCTCCCAGCACATTAAGCTTTAAGATAAAATAGCTGAATCACAGCCTCTTGAGCTTCCCCAAATCTCGCCAAAGTCCTCCAGCATAAAGAATAAAATCGGGGGCAGATTTCATATTTAAGTTATGTGTACCTTGTTTATAGGCCTTCGCATGCCAGTGTGTCGGTCAGGTGCCCTACACATGCTGGGGACTGAAGAATGGCCACATCAGCCCAAACTGTCCTGCCACTTGGTATATGAATATTTTCCAACCTTTATATTTAGCAAAACTACAAAATGCAAACTCTAAACAAAGGCAATTTATGCCCCCTGTTGACTCAAGGTTTTGTTTTGTTTTGTTTTGTTTTGTTTTGTTTTGTTTTGTTTTTTTTGTTTTGTTTTTAGTTGCCTTCTAAAGCACAGTGGTGAAATGTTAGGGACGGGTTTCTTGGATGAAAGCCAGTGCTCTCAGGAAAGTCAATTCAGGAGAAATCTGAGATTGTTTCCTACTTGAGCACAGTTTTCATCACATCATCAGATGTGGTCCCCTCCGATGGAAAGTGGACATCTCACGTCTCCCCAAGTAGATGGGTGTGTGTTCTTTGGAAGCTCTCTAGGGATAAAGAAGCCCAGCAACGACTTTGGGGATGGGGCGAAATAATTAACAGAAATATAACAATGTTGTGCAATAATAAGGGTTGTAAGGATCACCATTTTAGATTTGCAGCCTCCTTCCTGAGGTCCTTACTGAGTCAGGTCAGTGGATACTCACACACACTCTCACTTCCAAGGGTTCCCCGCTATTGAACAGGGTGTAAAGCCCCTAAGCTTTACTGCTTAATGCTTTATTGTGTTTACTCTAAAAACAAGATGTCGCCTTACACAATCACAGCACAGGTATCAGCCTCAGGAAATTTAATATTAATACCATAATTTTATCTAATCTATAATCCATATTCCAACATTGTCCCAGTAATGTCCTTTAGAACATTCAGTCCAGGAGGCCGCCTGGGAATCACAGGTCACAGTTAGTTGTCCTTTAGCCACAGTTTTCCAGCATCTTCTATGACACTGACATTTTGAAGAGTACAGGTCCCTTATTTTCTAGAAACTTTCTCAATATGAGTATGCCTGGTGCTTCCTTGCAATGACTTTCAGATAGATTTTGAGGGCTCTTCCAGGGAAAGTTTGAAACCATGGGCCCTTCTATTGGCTTCCCATCTCATTGAGAACAAAATTTACACACAACAAACACTACAAGGCCCTGCTTTCTCACCACTGGCTCTTGGCTTTCTGTGCCTCAGGCCCTTTGCACTTGCTGGACTCACTTCCTGGTATGCTCTTCCCTGGATCTTTTTTCTCTTGCTCCTTCACTTCATTCAGGTGCATTTTGCCACGGACTAAGCAATAATCTTAGATTCCGATCCAGAGTATTCTTTCATTGTTTGAAACCCTCCCTTCCCAAGATTCTGACCCCCTGTCTCCTATCCCCAGAGTGTACACGTGTGTGTAACACTGAAGAACACTTTGTGCTTTGGAACTAGCGCCTGGTGTCCCTTCAGAGTCTAGCCTTACAGATGGCGTTAGTGACTAGAGCACTATTACTTTAGGTGAGAGTGACATCTAGTGGACAGCGATGACAGTCTTTGAGCTAACAGCTATTAGCCCTAAAGATTTATGGAGGGACAAAACAACAAAAAGAATGACAAAAACCCCACTCTGATTCCTGGACGGATGCCTTGGTGAGATCTGGGGAATTCAGTGATGTTGGTGTTTGATGGGGGCATTCATCAAGATATCTGAAGACTGAAGCTTCTATGACCTGTGTTTGGGAGGGAATATAGAGGACAGGCCTAATATAAGAAAAATAAGACTTTGGTATGTGAGACAGCGTAAGTTTCTATAAACTCATTTTTCTTTTTCTTTTTAAGAGTTTGATTTATCACCCAAAAGGTATGAACATGAAATCAGTGTATGTTATCACCAAGGGGTGGTAAAGACTCAACATGAAAAACTTTACTCATTAGGTGCCCTCAGGTGAGAGCTTGCTGATCTGCCACCCACCTGAGCCTGCGTGGACCTCTGGACCACCAGACTGCTCACCAACCTGCCCATTTCCTTTTAAAACAGTAATTTACAAAAAGGTTGACACAGTGGAAGCCACTTGGGGTGAGGTCCTGCCCTGTGCTGGCCCATCCCTGCTCCCTGGAGCCCTGACATGGCAGAAGGTGTCGCCATAGCAGACCCAGGGAAGCCTGAAAGAAGTAGCTGTGATTCCCAGAACATCCTTCCTTCCTCACAGTCCCATCGGACAGGCTCTGCTATGCTTAGCTAACCTTTGTTTTATGCAACTACGTGAGGCAGACATTTCTGGCAATGCCTTGGTTCTGGGCACTGGGCTTGGAGCTAAGGAAAACACCCTTTTCTAAGTCCACGAGGTCTCTCAATTATGAGCAAATGGCTTGCTGCTCACCATATGAAAACAATGCATTTTCTCTTCTGAAACTTTGGGGAAAATCAACAGAAAAGTGAAATGAATGGATCAAAGAGAGCTTGGACAACAAACTGAACAAAGACATTCACTTTCCAAAAGCGTGTGTAAACATTTTATCTAGAGAATCTTCCCGGGGTTTATAAATAGCGCCTTGCTATCAGTTCCAGCATCAACCTTGGAGACGTACTTCCAGTGTTATGACCGAGTTTGTATGCCTGTGGCCAAATGGGTTTGGAATAGAAACTTTTTGTTGTCATCTGGCTTATTGTTTTTTCTTTCTGTGGCCACAATATTTGTCTGGGCCATGGAATTGCTCAAGCAATTAAATATTTATTGAGTAACCAGACAACCAATGGAAAAATTTGACTTGGATCATATTGTATTCCATACAATCTGCCTTAAAGTCTCAGGCAATTGTTACTAATTCTCATCTTTTGCTTTGCAGCTTAGCAAAAAAAAAAAGAAAATCTACTTAGTTAGAAAAGGAGAAGATGCACTTAGACACAAAAGCATTCTTATGACTTTTGGCAAATAAAATATTCATACTTTCAGTTACCTTATTCCAACATCCACTTATGAACATTTCTCTCCCTGTTAGCTGTTTTGTTTTGTTTTTTTGGTTGTTTGGGTTTGTTTTTTTTTTCTGTAATATTGTGGTCTCTTTAATTTACTGTAGGAACAGGACCCTAGAGACGGTGAGGCTGACACAAATTGTATGTGTGTTGGGAGGAGGGTAGATACACACTTATAATTTTACTAAGTGGGTGTAGAGAGCATGCCTAGTGTTATTTACCAACGTTTCTGTTGCTTCTTGTCCTAAGGACATGGGAACAGCTCACTTTCTGCCCCCTTGGAGTTAGGGTTGGTCTTCTGACTTGCTTCAGCCCCTGAAATGGAGCAGAAATGAAACGTGCTACTTTGGGGTAGATGCACAATGTCTGCTGTTCCCTTCCATCTCCCAGGGCAACTGGTAATGTTCCAGTCGGTAGAGATCACTAGGGTGGGTCCAGGAGTAAGGATAATATAAAGGCGTGTCCCCCACTGACCAGAAATGGACATGCGGCAGGAGAGGGAAATAATAATTTATTCCAGGGTTGGTTAGTTTTTTCTTGCAGCGTAACCTTGCATAGGCTGAATAATACATAGATTGGTACAAAGCTGAGGGCTGCAGCTTTAGCAAAACTAAATCAAATGATATTGATTTAAGATCTGGGGACTGGCTGTCAAGGACACTGTACCTGCAGTCATTTGGGATGTAGATTTTACTCCTGAGGAGCTTGTGACTCTAAAGAAAGAGATTAGGTAAAAATAAATAAATAAATAAATAAGACTGTTATTAGTAGCATGTGTTGTTTGCTAATGACTGTTTTTGGCAAGATGTTACAAGAAAGTGGTGATCTCAAAAAATAAACTGGCTCATTTTCAAGTAGGAATATTTTTTAAAAAGTAGAGTTCAGAGACTTATAAGACTGAAAAAAGACTTGATCCTAAATAGCAAATAATAAAATGAAGAACATTTTGAAATGGCAGAGACCAACTAAAACTCAATCTTGCGTGAAGGGCCAAATTAAGAGTATGGTCATCACACTCATTGATAAAATCTGTGAACGAATTAGGACACTGCTGAGTAAAATTCCCATTAACAGTGTGGTGTCCAAAAAGTCTTTCGTTTGCACAAAATGGTTCAGGAAGGCAGATGAAGTGTGTATGTGGCTCTCTCGTGAAGCCTGATGACACTAGGGGACTGAAATTACATTGATAAAGAGAGGGGTGGGAGCAAGAAAGCGAAGACATATGAGGTAAATATGAGGCTTGTGTCTCCAAAGGCACTGTGGTTATTGGCCTATGGAGTTGACTGGAAGAAAATACCCAAGAAGCCATGTTTTTCAAAGTTGTATTGACAAGAGAAAGGTTCACCGGCCTGCACAGAAGTGAGGGTGCTTATTTGCAGCTTACCATGACTTCAGGACTCCAATCATCTCAGAGCAGGCAGTGGGCTGAGAGAGCTGCTCACCCACGGAGGGCGTATTCTCACTGCCCACTTCACATGTGGCCCCAGAGGATCATGTTCACCAGTATTATTCCTGGGTCTTCTCTTCCTTAGCATAAAGGGAATAGAGCCTCTTGCCACCTTGATGTTTAGCTGGCCATGTGATTTTCTCTGGTCAGTAAAACACGAATGAAAAGGACATGTGCCCTTTTTAGGCAAAAGGCAGAAAACTTACAGAAGCAGTAACTGATTTGCCATTTTCCCTTTCTCCTACCATGGCAACCAGCAGATTTTCAGGAAGTGAGGCTCTGGCGGCTTAGTTCCCAAGCGGGGACAATGCAGAGTAGAAAGCTCTGTTCACCCGAGATGGACATTAGCATCAGGAGAAATAAGCCCTTGTTGTTTTAAACCTCTAAGAGACTGGGGTTGTTTGGTATTGCAGTATAACGTGTCCAAGGCTGACTAATGTAGGTGAAAATGTTAAATTAGATATGAAAACCTTAAAAGGTTTTGTTGTTGTTGTTTGTTTGTTTGTTTTTAATTGTTTGAGGGAAGGTAAGGGGGTGGGGGAGGGCCCAGAGCAGTCTCCACAGCTGTGCATCATTAATAGTGACATGGTTTCATTCCACACAGGTGGATGTGGGGCTGTGTGAGAAAGGACCTGAGCTGAGGGTCTCTGGGATTCGATCCTCAGACCTCCTGGTTGCAAGGCAAGCACTCAACCCATTGACCTATCCTGCCGCATCCCCTCCTCCTTAAAAGCATTTTTTTTTTTTTAAAGATAAAAAGCAGTGTCCCTTAACAGGTAAAATTGCTTTCACTGAGCACTTCTGTTAGCTGGTGCTCATATATTTGTTGAAATTATAGTGAAACAAATGATCTACTGTTTTCAATCACTTCCTTACAGGGACCCTATAGAGTCAGTTATATATGTTGTTCACTCACATTGTCACATAACATGTTTCTCTTAACTTCCTGACACTTGTGTTCTATCAGGATTCAACAATATCTTCAATTGTATTTGTTTAAAACAAATAAGGTGAAAAAAAATAAGGCGACAATTAAGTAAATACACTTAATTATATAGAGTTATAGGAAAAAGCGCTGTCCTGAAGCATTTGGTGTGAATTAAATCACTGCTTTTGAGCATTAAGTCATCTCCTGGCACTGGGTTATGAAATTGTCATTGCTCGATAACAGCGAGTATACAGATTTATCCAGGGAAGAAGTCTTTTTGAGATTTAAGGAGAATAACATGGTACACCATGTCTATAGTGTGCATGATTTTGCAAAATACTTGCATGATTCTTCAGAGTAATGCTTCATTACTCTGCTTTACGGTTCCAGGACCTAATATTAATCTTAATTTTATGAAAATGCATCTGTAAGGCATGAGGATAATAGAGTTTGGGTTTGTGCATTTCTGACGATCTAATTTACTTCAGGGACTGGGCTTATAGAATCTAGAGAAATGGAGAATTAACATATTTCCTTCAAATCCCAGACACTTTAAGCAAACTTTGACAAGTGCTGAACTGCAGTTCATTTGCGGTGGGGTTCTTTGACAACTAAATGCCGGAAGTGTATGCATCCTCACCGTCGCCTCTTCCTTTGTGAATATTGTCTCCAACTTGGAATGCCTCCTTCTTCTCCCATCATCCATATCCTCCTTGATTCTCCAGGTCCAGATAAAATGCTAATCCTTCATGGAACATGTGATAGAGGCAATAGTGACAACAATAGATTATATTTTTAAGTAGAAGTAAGGTCGCCATTTGCCAGACATTGGGTATACACTTTCTTTGGGTGATTATCTCATTTAATTCTCATGTTAAGCTTGCGTCTCGGAACTGTGACTCTCTGCGTTTATTCTTTTGCTCAGAATTTCATAATTATAGGAACGTTCCCCCTTGCCTTTGCAACAGACATATCTGGGCTTAATTTCTAGTCCTATACTCAACACTAGCGAGGCAGGGCCTCAGTTACCAGGCACAGGCACCCACGTTCCGTTGAAACCTCGGCTATGTAACATCCTTTTAAAGGAAACTAGGTAATCACTGAAATGGGGAGGATTTGCCTCTGATTGTCACAGGAGTTGGAACTCATTGCCATGGCATGTCCCCTACAGAAGGAACGAGAGGAGGAATGCCGAGGAGGAGCGTTTCTCTGCAGGGTGGAATAGTCTCAAGAAAGACCTTTGACTCTGCACAGGTGTGTGGGCAGGTATTCGGCTACAAGCTCAGCGCCCTGTGGCCCCTGGTTCATGGAGTGTATCTCAGGGGCTTGTTTCATGCAGAGATGGGGGGGGGGGGGGCAGAGATGGGGGGAAGGATCTGGAGCCTGGAATCTGGGGGCTCCCTTTTCTTTCCTTCAGAGCAGCTCCAGTTTTCTCTGTTTTATCTTTTGGTCTTCCATGGGAACACATTTTTTTTGAAGGAATGTGTTCAATGTTAAGAAACAGAAAAGGAGGGTTAAAAGCAATGGTTTAAACCAACTAATCCTCTAGTGTTGTGAAAGAAAACAAGGCCGAGAAACTAAAAGACACATCCAAGACCTAGGCAGATGATGGCGCAGTCCCAAGCAGCCTCTCACTCTGTCTCCATAATTTCATAGTTATAATCATGAGCCATGCAGTAACTGAAACTTCTAGAATAGCGTTAAATAACAAAATGATATTGAGCATTCTTGTGTTATTTCTGATTTTATTAAAAACACCTATAGTGTTTGAATGTTATGCCTGTTTGTTATCAAGCTGGGTCTTTCTGATGATATTAAGAAAAAAAATCTATTACAAGAAAGTTTATTAGAATTAATGAGAGCATTATAAGCATCTGAAAAGATCATATGATTTCTCTTATTTCAGCTATAAGTGTGAAATATTAACAGACTTCCAATTATCAATCCTCTTTGTATATCTTGGTCAATGTGTCTTACTCTTTTAATAAAATATAACTGACATATAACATTGCGTAAGTTTAAGGTGGACAATGTGATGATTTGATATACGTATCCCTTGCAAAATGATTCCAACAATAAGGTTAGTTAACACATCCGTCACCTCACTTACTTACCTTTTCTGTTGTGATGCTGATGAAGACATTTAAGATCTATTCTCTCAGCAACATTCAAGTATACAGTACAGTACTATTAACATCATCACCATGCTGTATATTAGATCCTCAAAAAGCATTCATTTTACAACTAGAAGTTTGTACCCTTTGACCATTGCCTTCTCGTTTCCCCCAGTCTGTGCAGAGAGCAGCTGGTGAAGCAGCAAAATGATAAAACTCTACAAATAGGAACATTCACGCAATGCTGTGAATGAAAATCAAGACTAGAAGTATATTAAAATACTTGGACGAGGCAAATCCATCCAGACAGAAGACACGGAAGGCATAAACTAAGCAGCTGGCTTTCTTTCTTCCTCTCTTGGGAGATATGGACTACTCCCTTCTCATTCAGGTCGCCCAATTACATTTACTATTATTACACATTTGTAAAATAAGCAAAAGGGAGAGATGTCACATTCTCTTTTTATAGACTTGGAATTGAATATGATTACTTGGCTTAGCAGAGGAAGTGACTGTCTTCTTAGCCAGCCCTGATAATGGTTTAAAGATGAGACACTATACTTAAATACAAATAACTAACATATCATAAAATGAAGGCTAGTTTATTTAACTGACTGCTCTCTTTATCAAGGATCGTTAGAACCTTGATTGTTTAGTGGGTGCTTTTCTTTATTCTTTGCTTATAGCAATATTATTTCCAGCATTTTTATGTATGTTCCCTAATGAGGACAGGAAGTTACAACACAAGACTAGCATTTTCCAGAATGTGTTCCAATAGATGTGACAGAAAAAAAATAATAATGAAAGAAAAAAAAAATGTCTGTGGTCAAATACATTTGGGAAACATTGGATTAAACTAATGTAAACAGGTTTCTTTAGCACAGGATGTCTCAAACAATTAAAATGCTGTATGGATTTATGAATCTCTGTAGGTGGCATATAGCATGAAGTGCTTCCAAAACCAATTTTTCTATAGAATTCCTTTTGGGGGGGGTCAGCTTATAGGCAAGGAGGCTAGGTGCCAACAGAACACACTTTAATAAAATCAAAATTAGACTTAGACTAAAAGAAGCAACACAGGCATTATTTAATTTGCTGAACATTAACAGGCTTAAGTTGTGAACTTCAGCTGTAATATTTAAATCCGGTGTATTGAAGAACGTGTTGATTTTCAAAATGCAGTAGAAGCCCGGGGCACCCGGCCAACAGAGAGCTGGCAGGACCAACAGCCTGTGGTTAGCGACGGGGAAAAGAAGGAGCTTGCACATTGCTCACCCAGATGTAAAGCAACTTGGGATTTTCTGAGGCGTACAATAAACCTGCATTGCTGCTTTCAGCTTTAAGCTTTACAAGAAAAGAAACTGCCCTGGACCTCAATAAGAGGACTCAAGGAGCAATATCACCAATTACTGAAGTTAATTTTTTTGTATGAAGAGAACAGTCGTGCTGTCATCAAAACACAGTCCTTAAAGATCACAAAAGGTGGAATCATAACAGTCTCTGAAGACAGAGATTTTGTTTGATTTTAAGGAATTGGCCCACACGAGCATGGAGGCACGCAAACCCCAAATCTGCAGAGCAGGACAGCAGGCTGAAGATCCATGGGAAGAAGACAGAGGAGGAAGAAAAGACGGGGCTGGGGGGGATGGTTGCCCTCAAACAGAATCAGCCAACTTTAAGACTATTGTCTCAGGGTGCTGAATCAACTGGCATTTCCAGAAGGTCTTTTTGGCTCAGCTCCTTTGCCCCATTTTAGGAACATGGAAACCAGCGGATTCCCAGGGTGTCCTGCCTCAGTGGGAGACGGGGTCCCTAAGCCAGATTTTCAGGTTCTGTCAGGAAACACAGATGCGAATTAAACCACAGGGAATTCCTTTTCTCTACGAAGGAGAATGGAGACCCAAGTTCGAGGTCTAGTTTATGACTTTGGCTAAGTCACTTCTCAGGTAGTCTCAGTTTTCTCACCTGTGAAATGGAAATGGGAAAGGGAGGGTGGCAGTCTTAGCACAGCTGAAGCATATTCAGCTCTTCGTACAACACTTTAAGAGACACCCGGACAAACTCAACTGTCCTGAGGAGAGTGGCCAGATGGTGAGGGATGGAAACCCATGCGAGCTTGACAAAAATGGGCGCGTTTAACCTGAACACAAAATCACTTTGGAAGGCAAGATAATTGTCTCTAATTATTTTAAGAGCTATTATATGAAAAAGATATAAAGTTCTAAAACTTGAACCAAGGAGTAGAAGTAACAAGATTCATATCAAAGGAGACTATTTTGAATAGTCAGGGGTACTTTTTCAGTGGCGTGCTCTGAGTGTGTGAGGGTGGATTTCTGACCACCAGAGGTATCTGAATAGACTAAGAGGATGGAGGACCGCCTACATTATGCGTGCATTTGGGCTTCACATGGGATGGGTATTTGGAAAACATCAAGGTTGTCTTTAACTCAGAAATTCTACATCTCTGTCCCTGCCCTGGTTATTTTATTTAAAAATGAACTAATTAATGTATGAGAAAAAGAAGTTGAAGAGACTTAGCGAATGGATGTCAGGTGATGTCACAAATACAACGATGGCCATGTGAACAAATCTCATGTTCATTTTAGTTGGCAGGCAGTGAATGGCAAATGAATACGAGGACCATCTATTCAATAAGAGAAACAGAGCTAAAGCTTTTAACCACAAGAAGAAAATTGCCTCAAATTTTCTTGACTCCTCATCTACCCATATTTTAGGACTTCACTGGAGTAAGGAAAAAAGGGGGAAGATGGTGTAAAGGGAAGGAAAGAACAATCAACACTCACTTAAAGCAAGGACTAGTATTAGAGCTGCCCTACAGACAGAAAGGGATTCTGGCTTTGTCCTCTTGGTCTGTGGGGAGCAGTAGTAGGACACCCATATTTGTCCCACAGAGGGTGACTGGAGATTATCTCCATGATGGGGAGGAAGGCTGCAGATCACCTATGTCTAAGGATCTCTCTTAGAGTTTCCTGCTCAGTGCCAATGAAATGGAGACCAAGAAAGCATCCTACAGAGAGCTCGGGACATGGCAATTCTTAAATTAGCCTAACTCTTGAGTTATGCAGCCTTGCACAGGTTTGTTTTCAAGTAAATGTTATGCATTTTATTTTATTTTATTTTTAAAGATTTATTTTATTGTTTGAGAGAAGGTGTGTGTATGTGTGTATAGTGGGGGAGAGTTGTACATCATTAATTGTGACATAGTTTCATTCCACATAGGTGGATGTGGGTTGCACAGGGCAGGAACAGAAATGAGGGCCTCCCACATGGGAGTTGAGAATATTTGCCATCATCCCAGCAGTTACCAGATGCACCACAAGTTCAGCATATGGGTTTGCATGGGCTGGGGCCAGGATTCGAACACTGGACCTTGTGGTTGCAAGGTAAGCACTCGACCTGTTGAGCTACCCCAGCATCCTAATACTATGCATTTCATACATATAGTACAAAATATAAACACACACTTTAGAGCTGGAGGCATTTTTTTAACAGATTTATTCACCAGTAAGTAACCTATGTGTCACCAACCTTGTCTTGTAAACAATTCACATTTACCACAGAATACTGAATACAACCAGAATTACTCAACTGGAGATGTTTTTGAGAGAACTGACATCTCATTTATAGTAAGTCCATTCTTTTTTCTTATTTAAAAATTTTAAACTATCCTCAATGATCTGCTGGATTGCTGCACTTATTTGGTATAACAAAGTCAGTGGGGCTCTCCATTAAATCTTCACTAGGTTTTTATTCAGCTGGTGACTAAGAGGGTGACCAAATGTCCTGTCTGACCACTTGAGTATGAAGCTAACCTGGTAACTATGGTTCCTGAGAGTTCCTCAGAGGCACCAACTTTCAGCAGAGAGAGAGAGAGAGAGAGAGAGCAGGAAGGATAGGAACCCCCAAGAGATAGCACACATCAGTTCTCCTCAGAAGATAGTGGCCCCCAACTGCAGAACTTCAAGGAAAACCTCAGGATTGAACCAGAGATGAGTGACAAGAGTTGACTAACAAGGCACAGGGTTGAAGCAGGCTTCCTTAGTATTTTCCAAGTGAGGAAATGTGTGATCAGGAATTGGTTCAAGATTGTTCAAGGCACCCAAATCTATGAAAACCCAGAGTGAGGGAATAGGGAATACTCATTTAAAATAAAGTAACCCATGGAGGGGGATTCTAATTCCCCTACTCTGTGATCATGTAGACGCCTCCTCCCTAAGAGAGAACATAAATACGTCAGTATCTAGTGGAGAGGCAGAGGAGAGAAGAAAATTTATTGTGACACCCTTCCCAGTGGCATCAGGACATACTTTATCCTCCATTTGCGTGAGAATGGAGGGGAAAGCGAGGTGTGGGAGGTGTTGATTTTAAGTCAACCCTAAATCAGCCTGCACTTGACATGAGACCAGCCTCAGCAGAGGTGAGAGGGAAGCAAAATCTCAGCGAATGACAAGCTTTTAGCTCCCCATGGGTCTCCCGGTGGGAACCAGCTTGCAGAGGTCACCGAAGGAGGGAATCTCCGCTGCTTTCTTCTACAGGCCCGCAGGCCAGCTCCCCCGCAGGGCGGCAGGTCATCCGAGAGCCCCCCTCCAGTCCCTCCTCCCCAGAAGGAAAAGAAATGCAGGCTCTCTGAGCTGAGGTGCTGAGAGGCTCTCTGAGCTGAGGTTAACGCTGAGAGCAATATAGAAATGGATCGAGAAGGCCTGAAATCCCATAGAATCTCTTCTCTTGCTCAACATTTTTCTCCTTCCATGAGCTGGCAATGCCAGGACCACAAACACATGGCGTTTGATGCCCCCAAAGGGAAGCAACAGGAAGGGAGAACAGGGGGGTCAGGAGTTCAGACAACATCAAAAGCGAGACAGGCTTCTGTTGTTCTGAACCCCTCGGAAGAGCCACTGGTTCTCAACACGTGTGACACCGTAGCAGCTTCCATACTAGAGGTCCAGGCAATAATCCCCTCAGAGAACCCAGGCCACGTCACTGCCCAGGAGCTGACAGAACACGTGGCTACTGCAAATGACACGTCAAGGCTGTAAGTGTTCAGTAACGAAGGGGTAACGCAAATGCCTGTGGGTGTTCCGAGCAGAGACAACGAATGACAGCCTCTTGAGTTTCTGTTTCTCTCTTTTTTTTTAGCAGTGGTGAAAGAGAAGTTTATTGAGAGTAAGAGCAGAAAAAGTCCACTTCCAAGAGCTGGAAGCAGACCTTGAGCAATAGGAGGTGGCTCCAAATGGCCGAGTTTCTGTCCTTCAATGTCTGGCTAAGTGGGGGCTTGCAGGACCTCTAGCTTTGGCCTTGTCCCAAAGGTTTACGGTGGAGACCTGAGCCCAGTCTACGTTATGTAAACCAGGACTGCGCAGTCACTGCCAATCCGTGCACAACAAGTCCACAGTCCATTGTAGGACGTAGGCGGTGTCCTGACAATGGTGGTGATGAAGTGAAATAGAGGAGACCCTGCCAAGCAAGCTCGTGCCATTTACTGATTCTTAAAGGGCTTGCCTACCTTTTCTTTCTATGAATTGATTTATGTTTTTAGGACCATAGAGCCAGTGTAGCAGCGAGAAAGGCCATTGTAATTTATTCAACACCCCACGCTCTGCCTAAATTCTGTGGCTGAGATAAGACCCAAGAAATTGTAGGTCTTTGGGGAACTTTATCAGCCAGTTTGGAATTTATGGCCTAGTTTGGAACATCAGATGAACGTACAAAATTAGTTGATGCTGAGAGGGTAAGTGAGGGGCATGAGGTGTTAGAGGCTGAAGCAGTGAGGTGGGTTAGGGAGCCGGAGTGCACACAGAGAACAGCTGGGACTGTACACATATGGGTAGGTTGCATTCGGGAATCTGGCTGCCAGGTGAGAGCTAAGAAAGGGAACTTTTGAGCGTGGGGCACAGGATGAGCCAACTACCACAAGTAGCAGGTTTGGTATTGAGGTGCAATTGGAGAAAAGAGATGCAGTTAGGAGCATGGGCTTGACATCAGATTGGACTCTCTGCTCTATTTCCCTGCCGCTGTGTGACCTTGAGCAAGTTACTTAACCTCTCAGAACTGTATTCCTTATCGGTTGTGAGGATTAACAGAGACAACCCACGTTCTGAAGTACCTACCACAGTGCCTGGACTTGTAACCTTGCAAGAAATATTAGCTCTTTTCTTGTTTAAATCTCTGTGAGGATGGGGACTGCATCAGTCTTGTATATCATTATTTCCTAACACAGCATATAGCAAACTGTCCATACACAACTTTGAATAAAAGAATGAGTGAATGAGCAGAGCACCCTGTGAGCACCCTTTTAATAATGTCATCTCCAAGAGTACCAAGTGTCATTAAAGCCATTGCTACATTTATTCAGATAGAATTTCCTCCTCCAGAGTATTTCCTCCTTGGGTCATGGGAAAAGCTTCCAAACCACAAAGAACCTGATACCTCGTTGATGGCATTACAATTAGAAAGAGGATTACCCAAAGGAATCATGTATGGTAACATTATCCTATTAAAAGACATCCAAGTATTTGTTTGTAGAAGCTCAATGAGTGTTCAGGTTTCTCTATAGAAAAACAGCAAATATCTCTGTCTATTAAACAAAACCCTAGTTAATTGGTTCAGGCACACACTAGAGAGAGCTATGACAGTGTTAAGAACAGTATTTTTTACTGATAAATGATACCCCACACAGTTATGATTAGTTACAATAGCCAACAAAACAATGAATTTGATATTCAATTGAGTACGGTAGGCTAGTTAATTGTAATATATGTTCATTGGAATTTTAAATCTGATTCCAGGCACACATCTAGAATATTTTATGTGCTGTCTGACCAGCTAGTAGGCCAAGAGAACAAGTACCGTAATAATATTACCCTCACACTCACCAAGGTCTTCTGATGTGCTGGGCATTTAAAAGAACTTTATTTGTATTTACTCATTTAATCCTGGTGACAACGCTATAAGGTAGGTCATCTTATCATCCTCATTTTACAGATGGAGATATTAAGGCACAGAACATTCCAGGGACTTGTCCAAGATCATCCCGCTCGCTCAGCTACAGAGGCTGGGTAGCAAAGCCAGGCACTGGGACGGGAGCCCACACTCAATGACTCACCAGTGGTGTCCCCAACCCCTCTCTGATTCTGTGCACTGCGACCTGCTCCTCTCTCTGCAGAGGACTGTGGACGGATGAGAGGGGAGGAGTGACTGGCATGGGGGTCCTTATCCACCTGCATACTGAGGAAGGAGACTGCTTGGGTGGGGACCAGGCTGCTGGCGAGTGACAGTTTCAAGTCCTCTTAGGTTTGTTAGTAAGTCCTGGAGACTTGTTTGCAAATATTTTTTCCCATCTTTATTGAGATATAATTGACATATAACACTGTATATGCTTATAGTATACAATGTGATGGTTTGATACACATATATATTGTGAAATGATTTCCACAATAAGGTTCGTTAACATATCCATCACCTCACATGGTTACCATTTTCTTGTGTGTCTCCATGGTAAGAACATTCAAGATTTACTCTTTTAACAACTTTTAAGTATACAATACAGTATCGTCAACTATTGTCATAATACTATACATTAGATCCCCAGAATGTATTCATCTTCTAACAGGAAATTTGTAACCTTTGATCAATATCACCCCATTTCCCCTGCCTCTGGCAACCACCCATTTACTCTCTGTTTCTATGAGTTTCGTTTTGTCTTTCTCTGACTTATTTTGCTTATCATAATGCCCTCAAGGGTCATCCTGGGCACTTTTAAATGATGCTATAGAGTTTGACTCAATAAGTCTGGTAGTGGGACTCAAATCTGTACTTCTAGAAAGTTCCCCAGGTGATGCTAACACAGATCTTACCCTGGCTACAATTTAAGAAACTCTTTTCTGATTTGCTTTAAGATATTCTCTCTCTCTCTCTCTCTCTCTCTCTCTCTCTCTCTCTCATACACACAGATGTAATAAATGATAAACATGTGGTTTAAAATCTTCCATGATAAAAAAAGGTTTAAATAACAAAGACCCCGGTTCTATGTGATATATACAGTAGCACATGACAAACTTTTAGATCTTGTACCCAAACTTGGCTGAAAGTCCTATATGAGTCTTCTATTGCTATGAAACAAATTACCACTAATTTAGTAGCTAAATTCAGTAGACTGTTAACTGGAACTCAAGCAACCAGCAAAATCTCAAGCAACCAGCAAAACGGGTTGCTTGAGTGTGCTGGTTGCTTGAGTTCTGGTTAACAGAGAGCCCACTTACATTTATGTGGCATCTACCAATCCCCACGGGTGCTGGTTAACTGACACTCTACTGTACGATATCCATTTATTCTCACAGTTTTATAGGTCAAAAGTCTGAATGGGCTAAATTGCTTAGGTCCCAACAAGGCCAAAATCAAGATGTTGCCCAGACTGGGCTACAGTCTGGGAGCTCAGAGAAGAATCGCTTTCTAAGCTCATTCTACTTGTTGGCATTTAGTTCCTTGCGCTTGTAAAACTAAGGCCATGTTTCCATGCTGACTGGGGTCACTATCACCTTCTAGAGGCTGTTCTCCTACCTTTGTTCACAGATCCCCTCTACCTGCGAACCAGCAGCAGTGTGTCTAAATCCTTCTGGAGTTTCCAATCTGACTTTCCCCTCTGTTATCAGCTGGAGATAACTCTCCTTTTAAAGAGTCCTGTGATTAGATTGGGCACATCTGTATAATCTCTCTTGATTAGTAACTTGATAATCTCAACTGATTAGTAACCTTAATTACCTATGCAAAATCTCTTTTGTCCTTTAACATAACAGGAGCATGAGTGTGATATTTCACCGTATTCACTGTTCCAGGGATTAGGGCAGGAAATCTTAGGAATCCATTTTAAAACTGTATCTACAACAAGTCCTCATTATTATCCATGTGTCCTTTTTGTTCATATCACCCAGTGTGCCTCGTCTAGTATTTTTCACAGAGAAGCCTCTTCTAAGAGTAATTTCTGTTTGCTTGCATTGTTAGGACAATTGCTTAGCTCAATTCTTTTCTTTACTTGGCCTGGCTAGATATAGCTAAAGTCTATTTAAGTCAAGTAAATCTTTAAAATTTGCCCCAGACCCTGGATTAAGAGAATTGCCTTCATGATTGAATTTCAAATCTTGCTATTTTACCTGATCTCATTGTAAATTACAGAATTATGCAGGATGGGTCTTCAATTTATAATGATGTAAGCTTCCTTCCATCTAATGCTGCTCCATGGGCCCAAAATATTTCAATAGATACAAATTGGAATTGGAATTGGAAAAAGTTTTGGCCAATTTGTAGAAGGTTTTCCAGAGAAGTATTTTTTTACTGATATTGTGGAAACCAAAGTAGGCTTCTCCCTCAGGATCATCATCAGAGGAATCTGGAAATATCAATCAGCCTGAAACACAATCCAAGATTTTATGTTTTCTGGTTTTTTACAATGTCAGTTTTGATTTTTATTGAGCAACAAGAAGTTTCATTGTTTATTGGAACAAACAAGGCTAGAAATAATTCTTTCCAAGTGCTGGATCTTTCCATTCAGTTAAAGGAAATAAAGTATTTCTGGTATGCCCACGAGAGACAAGAATGTGGCACTGTAGAGTGTGCACTAGAAAGGATTTGCAATGCCTCCCTCAGGTCATTTCTCGATGATCAGCCTATTTGCATTTTTAAAAATATCTTTAGCAACACAAACTGGATACAAATTCTAATTCCCTTGGGTTAGAATTGGAAGAAACTTTTTAAAAAATGACTAAATTAGAAATTGAAATTCCATGGCTACATCTTCATTTTAAAGCAAACAAACCTAGTATGTGTCCTAGGAGTAAAGAGCTTACAAATAATGAGCCTGGATACTTCCACCCTGAAGAGGTGATGTCTGGCTTGCGGTAGGGGGATGGGTTGTTGGGTGCCTCTGTGGTGTGGCCTCTCAGTAGTGGGTGGTGATAAAGAATCAGTGGCTGACATGCAGGATTGGGGTGTGAGCATTGTTGAGCCTGTAAGCTTCGGCCTTTTCTTCATGCAATTAAAGGGCTCTTTTCATTCCCTTCTCTCAAGAGAACCATGTTTTAAAGGCTCCCTGAGGGCCCTTAGCTGGTGAACAACCACAGACTAAGGGATTTTTTCCTCTCTCTTTACCCTTCCAGAGGCTCCTCTCCTCTCTGCATATATTAGACCCAGTAAAGAATGCCTCTAAGTGGATACGCATTTTTTTCCAACCACTTTTCTGTACTACATGTTCACAAAATTCTTTAGCCTGATCACAAATTTTCACATCCAATAAATTTTTTTTTATTTTTATTTTTATTTTTTTTTTAATTTATTGTTAAATTTGGTTGGTAACAATTAGACAGTTTACAGATGTACAAGTCCACCTCACATCATTCATGCATCGTATTATGTGCCCATCACTCAGTATCAGTTCCCCT